>JANHGO010006503.1:0-21315 GCA_024606505.1 Aquila spilogaster
GGGGGGGGGGGGGGGGGGGGGGGCAGCGCGGGGAGGAGCCTGACCACCCAGCAGCGTAGTGCTGCCTTTGCCACGCTGCGATTTCTAAGAAGGGAAGAAGAAAAAAAAAAAACCAACCAACAACCAACCCCGATTTGTAGCAAAAAGTCTTAACAAATGTGAGCAGGCAGGTGTGGGGTTTTTTTTCCCCTTCCCCTTTCTTCTGTTTGTGCGTAACTAGAAGAACTTGACCTCAGCGCAAAACTTGCTTTTAATTGTTATCTGAGAACGTTTTGTGCTGTCTTTTGCTTGGCTGGGTGAATAGGAGGAGCACAGAGATTTTGGGGTGTTTTTTTTAGACCTGAGGCTTTACTGGTTTTCAAGTTAATTGCTACAGTTAATTGCTTAACTGTAGGAAGGCAAGGACTGGGGTTCAGACTTGGGACATAGTGTTGAGTTTCTGCCTTTCTGGCTCTCTATGACAAGAAACCAGAGATACTAGTTTTCTACAGTATCTCACTTGCATGGAGCCTGGAATTACAAGGAAATGCAAGACCACAGCCGCTTCCTGCATGCTTTGTCTGCATGCCAAAGTAATCTTGTGTAAAATATGCCAAGTTCAACAACGTAAATGCCCAAGTCACTGGCTTTAGCCTAGGTTCACTGCCCAGCCCTGCTTGGCACAAGGGAAATTGGTGAACTGTGTCTAAGCGCTAGTGAAGCCTTTTTGGGGTGGAGTGGGGAACATCAATGGCCTGATGCTATTTTGACGGCTGGACAAAATGGCAGAAAATGCAAAAACCTTGAAAAGACACAAATGCAGGTAAGATTTGGTTACACTTCGTCACCTCCAGCAGCAGCAAGGGAGCTGGGCGAAAAGACCACCTGCTGAAGAGCAATGGTGATGAGCTCAGTTGGGGGATCAGACCAACCACAGTTCTTGCGCTAACTAACTGTCCCGTTCCCCTCCCATCTCTTTCAGAAGAGCAACTAGGAATGGCCACCCCATCTGTTGTGACGATCCAGCCGCAGTACGGCATGGCTGTGCCCGCTGTCTCTAGCAGCATGTGGCAGACAGGGCTGATGGACTGCTGCACCGACTGCAGCATCTGTGAGTGCCTTGGGCGGTCCCGTCTCTCAGCCGTCAGCAGTGACATGCTGCGGTTGATCCCATGCCCTCTTTGGGACACTTTTCTTGCCCCTGCCACTTGGGTCGGTGGTGCGGTAGCTACAGCCATGTAGCCTTGTCCTCCCAGTTCCTCCCCCAATGCCGGCGGTGCTGGGTGGGTAGGCAGAGCCTCACCCGCTGCTGTGTTTCTCCCCCTGCCAGGCTGCTGCGGGGCTTTCTGCTTCCCCTGCCTCGCCTGCCAAGTGGCTGGGGACATGAATGAGTGCTGCCTGTGTGGGACCAGTGTGGCCATGAGGACCCTCTACCGCACCAGATACAACATCCCGGTCAGTGGTTAACCTGCCCCCTCACCATGCTGCAAGGCTGAAAGACAAGGTGACCCCGAGGCGCCTCGCTCTGTGTATCTCTGCTCGCCCTTTTCACTTTTGTATCCTGCATGATGCCAGGAGCACAGGACAGGGGTTGGGATGCCCTTGGACATGCTGATCCCTGGGCTGGTGTCCAACAACGCACATTAACCAGAAACAGCTCCTTCCCAGCACCCTTCACAGGGGGCACATGTCCTGCCTTCAGCTGCCACTGACCACAGTGGCTCACAGAGCCTCGGCTGCTGCTTCCCGTTGCCATCCCCAATCTTTGAAAGATGGGAAAGATTTGAGATAATTGTGGGCAGACTAAAGAATAGATTAAGTTGGTTACATAGATAAAGATCCATAATCAGATGCAGGAGAAAGGTGGTTATTCACATACAGTACATATGTGAAATAGTTTCTTCCCACCAGGGCTTAGTGCCACCCCCAGCGCAAACCATGGGGGCCCAAGTCCAGTTTTCCCAAACTGTCTCTTTCTGTATTCGTTTTCCCCCCAAGTCTTAACCTCAGAAGCTGAAAGATAAGTAGCTATGTGCAGCCTGCAGAAAGGGCTCCCTCCTTACTTTCCATAGTGTCGGTGATACTGCAGCCTCCCAAGTACCAAAACCTCTGGTTTTTAGTGTCTGCTACTCAGGATGCTTCTGCCAGCCAGGAAACAAAGGGCACGCTAAATGGAATGTGATTAACCTTTTCTTGGCTGAAACGTGCCTTTTCGGAAACCTATGTCCCTAACCGATTTCTTTCTAACAGGGGTCCATTTGCTCTGACTTCTGTGTCACTCTGTGGTGCCCCATGTGCTCTGTTTGCCAAATTAAGAGAGACATCAACCGGAGGAGGGAGCTACGCATATTCTGGTAAACTGGGTGTGCTGGTGCTGGTTTAGAAAGCCACTGCTGCGGAGAGCCAAGTGGGTTCCTGGAGTCTCTCCTTCTGCCAATGCCTGATGGAAGACACAGGGTTGCTGTAGTGGGGAAATGGCCATGGACAGGTGACAAGAGTGACCTGTCCTGCAGCAAAATGATGCTGGGAACCTCGTGCAGGATTGGGGGGAGGGGGCAGGACTAGGGGGACACACACAGTGTGGCGAGGCACGGCCCTGCTCCCTGACCCTCCTTTCCCATCCCGTTACAGATGCCGCCATCCTCTCTGCACCCTGCAGAGCTGCTGCAGGCAGGAGTTGCTGCTACCCTGGCTGTTGCAAAATGCACCATGGGGTGTTTGCCTAGATTATGGTTGATTCTCCCTTCCTTGAGTAATCTCATGAGTAAACAGCAGAGTTTGCCTTCCTGCCTCTGTGTGTGTCACTCTTGTACCACCTGAGAGAACCCATCCTTCTTCCTCTCCGTCCATCTCAGCAGCCCCTGGTGCAGCTGAGATTTCCCTGTGGCCGCTGCAGAGAAAGATTTTCACTAGTATTTTGTTATTTGCTCAGCTTTTAGAAAGCTTTTAAACATACATAGGAGGAGTTGGTGTTGTTCATCCAAGTTGTAAAATTTGGAAAAGTGACTTCTGCTCCTGATGTACTTAAGAAATGATGTACTTCACAAGTGATGTACTTAAGGAGTGATGTACTTAAGACCACAAAGGTCTTGTGAAATAAGATATCCTCTGTATACACAAGGCATGCCTTGCTAACGACTGTGCCCCTCAAGAAGAAATAAAAGACTGATAAGAAGGGAACATCCTACCCCAGGAGGCACCGAAAAGTTGAAAAATTGCTAATAGGCATGAAGTCAGCAAAAATCTTTGATAACCGGAGGAAAGGTAAAGGCAGCAGGGGGAGATCAGGACAACCGACTCAATTCAAGACCAAAAGACTTACCCCCCTACTCTCCTTGAGCATGCACTGTAGAATAAAAGAACACTACCTTTAATTCGAAGCAGGGAAAATTTAACCCAATAGAAACTGTACTAGATAAGCGACTACCAGTAATAGTTTGGGGGAAGAACTTTGGAAATTGAATATATAACTGAACTGTATAAATTGCTTGCCCCATTAGGTATGAGGTGTGCTAGCTTTGTGGATTACTACCTAGCCCCCATCTTTGTGCAAACATGAATTGGCATAAAATACCTCTGCTCTGTGTGTGTATATTGGCATTTCACACACCGGGTAAACGACCCCACTTGTGGGGGGCTGGGGCTTCCCACAGGCAGGTGGTGGCTGCAGGCCACCAAGTGCAGAGTTGCCCCTGCTGCTGTGGCCCGGGTGGCCGTCTGGGGCTGCTGGCCAGTCCGACCTTTCTGAACATAAAGCCATGGGGGTTTTGGGCTGCCTGGCGCCAGCCCACCTCCTGCGTTGCAGAGACATGCTCCCCCACGGACCCTGAGCATGAATTCCCACCCGCCTGCGATTAAAAACCTGGTTGGGTCGTGGGTTGGCCAAGTCCTCTCCGTGGGCAAACCCTGCCACCTCCCGACCATGGCCAGGCAGAGCACGCCTGCCTGCGCGGGGCTGTTAGCGATATGCTCTCCGTCCAAAGGGCAGAGGTTACATCCACCCTCTCTCCACTACTCTCTGAGAGATGCTAAAGGATTTTTGATCCCTACAAATCTCCCCCAGCTTCACTCTTTAAGGAAAATATGATTTTTTTTTTCCCCCTCTCTGCCTTCACCTTCACCACAAGCCTTGTAAAGGGCAGCTGTGGCAGTACATCCCCCCGCCCCCCTGCCCAACAGGAAACGAAACTCTCCAGGCAGGGAGGAGAGGAAAAAACCCCCAAACCCTAGAGGCCGCAGGCTGAAAATTGAACTGACCAATCGAAACGCGCCAGGTACACTGAAGTGACCTTTTGGCCAATAGGGATTAAAATGACCACGGATCAGATTCGACAAGGGTATAAACGGTGTCCCGCCGGAGGACATGTGGGAGTCAGTCCTCCTCGGAGCAGCGGGTCTGCAGTCGGGGACTCCCCCTCGGGTTGGGACACCACCCTAGGTAACTCCTCGAGGTTGAGAGCCCTCATCTTTTAGGTGAGTGATATGCGCATTTTGAGTCATCACTTTTAAATCTTAAGGATTCTTAAGTCGGCTGTGTAGTACTAATTCCCCTTACATCATTGAGCCTGTGGTTTACAAATGTTACTGGAGTTCTAACTAACTTTTTACTGAAGAATAAATCTGAGCTTTAACACCTGTTGGATTTGATTGTGCGTGCCTCCGTAACAGCAGGTAGAGGCACTGTCAGTGCTGCAGGGTGGGTCTGTGTGGTGGCACTCCCACCTGCCTAAACCCCGGATGGCCCAGACAGTCCTGTGGATGATCCCTGGAAATACAGAAAACTGCATTTTTAGTCTAAGAGAGGTAAAGGCCAGGAACGTGGAGAAGGGGAGAGAAGAAATACCATGCAGCCGTCTCATCCCAGCACAGCGTGGTATGATTTCCGTAGCTGTACCTCAAGGCAGCGCCTGTGTCACCCAGTGGAGTTATGGTCAGTTCTTGCTGATGCTCAGGCTTAATGAAGGAAAGGCACGGCACCTCTAGCAGCATGTGGCTTAAGGCAGCACAGGAACCTGAAAACAAACTGTCCTTCTCTGAAAACTGCTACCAAAAGCAGCATCTCTCATCAGGGCTCTGGGCCTGTGGGATGCTGGGGTAGGGAAAGGTGAGGGAGGACAGCAGGAGCCCAGCAGAAGCAGCAGCAAGCTTGCAGCCAGCTGTTTGCAGCAGGGAAGCTGCAATTATGCAAAGCAACACCTAAGCCAGCGTGTGGTCTGTTAGAGGGAGCAGACATTTGCCAGGGAGCACCCAGTGCATATAAAGGATGAGAACCAGGAAAAGGATGTGTGTCTCCTGAGACAAGGGTGGCTCAGCAGGTATGTATGCCTTGGCTTTGCTTCAGCAAGAGCTGCGGTACAAAACTATGGAAACTGCTCATGGCTGAAGCGGTGTTGCTGAGGAAGGGGTGGAAACAGAGGTGAGGTTTTGTACCTGGAAAACTACTTCAGAGCTAAAGCAGAGCATGCCGGGTGCTGCTGACAGGCATCTTGACAGAAGTGTGCAGCAGAAGTAAAGGACAGCAGCTTTTTCACTGTATTGTTCGTTTGTGCACATGTACATGTGCCTATACATAACAAAATTCTGCTTTATGACCTTGGTCATCGGTGAAATGTGGCTGCATGCACCTCAAGATCCATTTTGTTCCTGTCAGCCGTTCCAACACCGCTGGTGGTGCCATGGAGCTGTAGATTTCGGGGCACTCAGGGTCATGTTTGTGGTGTGCAGGTCCCAGGCCACCTCTCAGGAGATCAGTGTGGTGGAGGCTTCTCCAGGCTACTGCCTGCTCTGCACCGCAGCCTCCATCTGCACAGGGACGTGGTGCACTTGTACTTGGGGAGAGGAAGGGGAAGTCCATGGTCAGCCCTACCTACAAAGGGCACAGTGTGTGTGTGGTGGTGAGCACCACTCGGCTGCATTTTCACCGTGCACTGCTCTTAATGTTGTTATCTGGTGGTGGGGGAGCACCTCCTTTGGCATGGGATGCTGGTGGGGTCCTGCTCCTAAACCTTCTCCTGCTGCTGCTCCTGCGCATGCTTCTCCCTGTGGTCCCTGTATTCCTGCCTACTGCTGGGCATCCCTGTCCTTGCATGGGACCCCCATACTGTCCCTGCCTGGCATCCCCACTGCACGGCCTGTCTGTGGTCTGTCCCCTCCTGGCTCCTGCTTCTTCTTAAATCCTCCTGTGCCAAGGCTCTCTGCAGGGGCTGCCGTTTTGGCCTGCCGTGAGGTGTTAGCTCTGCTGCAGAGGTAGTGGGAATTACCTGGGGCCTCATGCGTGAACGAGCAGGGACAGCCGGCTGGGGCAGAGGTGGGAGGTGTCCAGCAAAGGACAATGGGCGCTGTGGCCCCTGTTGCACCCATGGATGGTGGGGTTGCCTGCACTCACTGCAAAAGTCCTTGCCAACAGCTGTGTGATTTGCCCCAGAGAGGGCACAGGAGCATTTTTACTGCTCAACAGCCCTGTTCAGTAGCAGCAGGAAAACACCCTTGTCTTAACCCTTGGCAAGGGCTGGTGACTGAAGCAATCCCACCAGCAGTCAGTTTGCCCTTCAAGGCCACTTGGCACCTAATGGGAGCAGATACCAGTGTCTCAGATAGGGTCAGCCCAGCCACAATTCTGCTGCCTGCAGAAAGCTGCAAAAAGTCATGAGCAAATCATGTGGAGACTTTTTACAAGCTTTCTTCCCTCTTACAACATAATTCAACATCCCTTTTCCTCTCTGTGTACTACCAGGGGACAAGGGTCAGCCATACAGCAACAGGCTGTGTCTGACCAGAGATGTGTCCGGGCCAGTCTGTAAATGATGGGGAGCTGCAGGAGCTGCCGGCAGAGCCACTGACCCCTTTGCCACCTCTTGACAGTAGTCAATACAAATGCAATGCCACAGTCTGTATCTCTCTGGTGTTGGCCGTGGGTAATGCACTAGATAGCATCATCTGGGTGCTGGGCATAGTAATATATTAATTTCACCACTTGAATTGATGTGAAAGCAATTGATTGTGATTGATGTGAAAGCAATCCCAATTACTTTATAGTGTTTTAACAGAATTTATAGGGATTAATGCCATCGGCCCTTGCTTCAAAACATAAATGCTTTGCCTGTTTTTCTCTTCGCTCCTCCCAGCATCCCTAAACCCAGGCACTCCCTTGTCACATAAGGCCAGGGAGGGGAGGGCTGCTCAGCAGGCACCACCACCCCCAGCCGTCACCCAGTCAGGCAGTGGTGCTGCCTGCGCAGGCGGGGCAAACGTGTCAAAGCTGGGCAGGGGCAGGCAGGACGCGAACTGTTGGAAGGTGCTCTGTTAAACACCCGTAATGCCCATCGTGGAAATGTCTGTGAGCTGTGCGGCAACCTGGTGGCTGGTGAGGACCTCCCCGGGGAGCTGCCCTGGGACCCCTCCTGGGCAAAGGAGCAGCAGCCCGCAGTTATGGGGTCAAAGCTCAGGCTGCTTTCCCACTGATTTATTTGCTGAGAGTGTGTGGCTGTGCATTGGGAGTGGGAGAAAGCCCTTGCAGCTGTAAGAGCATGGGAGCCTTTGCATTTCATCGCTGTGCTGCTTAACAGAGTGGTGCTGAGCTTGGGCACAGGGCAGGCAGTATGTCTGTATGGGTTTTCCTATGGAATCATCTTTTTTTTTTTTTTTTTTTTTTTTTTTTTTTAATTAAAACTCCAAAGCTCTGAAGTGAGAATGGCAGAGGGTGGTGCCATGCCTTGTAGGGGCAACGGGGAGGGAAGGGGTCACAGGTGGAGGTGAAGGTGGAGTCATGTTGTCGTGTAACCCGAGCCAGCAGCTAAGCACCGTGCAGCTGCTCACTCACTTCCCCCTCCACCCAGTGGTGTGGGGGAGCGAATCGGGAAAAAAAGTAAAACTCATGAGTTGAAATAAGAACTCATAAAATAAGAAATAAATTACTCATAAGTAAGAAATCAGTTTAATAGAACAGAAAGGAAGAAACTTATGATAATGATAACAATAATAAAATGACAATAATAATAATAAAAGAACAGGAATATACAAAACAAGTGATGCACAATGCAATTGCTCACCACTCACACAGTTAGTTCCCGAGCAGTGATCTGCTCCCTCCCCCAGCCAGCTCCCTCCAGTTTATATACTAGATGTGAACATCACATGGAATACCCCTTTGGCCAGTTTGGGTCAGCTGTCCCAGCTGTGTCCCCTCCCAACTTCTTTTGCCCCTCCAGCCTTCTTGTTGGTTGGGCATGAGAAGCTGAAAAACCCTTGACTTAGTATGAACACTACTTAGCAACAACTGAAAACATCAGTGTACTATCAACATTATTCTCATACTAAATCCAAAACATAACACTATACTAGCTACTAGAAGAAAATTAACTCTATCCCAGCCAAAACCAGGACAAGTCATTACATGGGTCAGGTGGGTTTGGGGAGTGTGCTGTGGAACAGGAACTCTGCTGCTCTCAGAGGCTGCAGCCCCTCACTGGGGAAGGATGGGCAGGAGCAGGGCTCTGGGGCCATGGTGGCCCCAGGGAACCAAGGAAGAGGAGGATGAGGGACTGGCACAGACAGGCAAGTGTAGGACAGATGGGAACTGGTGACTAGGCTTAGGGTGATGGAAAGGGACAAGGAAAACCCACTGTCTTAAAGCCTGCTAAGAAAGGAGGTGAAGGAGGAAAGGAGAGGGGAAGGCAAAAGCAAACAGGCTGAGATGCTCAGGGAACAAAGCAAAGATTAAGGTGACTACTGAGAGATTGAGAAAGCTAGGACCAAGCTGTAGTAGCTTTGGGACACTGCAAACATATTAAAAATACCATTTTAACAGATAATGATGGAAGATGAACTGGAGAGGAGAAGATGGGATTGAAGTCTTGAAGGGCTGCGGCTCTGAAGCAGAAGGACCTCTGTTTTTACAGAGGCATTTTACTTGCGTAGGCAGGGGGATGAGGTAAGCAACATTCTACTTTTCCAAGGTGGCAGCTAAAACGTATCCAGGATCTGGATTTCCATCCAGGTCATAGATCTACTGACTTAAGTCACCTGGAAATGCACAGGATTTGTTGAGTATTCATGTTTTGTGAATGGCAATACTCTACAGGACCAGCCAAGCTTATTTTTTTACCCTATTGTCAAATTACGTATTTGAATACTGTAGGTGATATTCTTTAAGTAAATTAGATTTTAACTGCTATCAAATGTTGAGTTACTGAATAGTTACTAAATTGATTTTTCTCCTCTTAGAATGACTGTAAATTGTGAAAAATACAGAATTTAAAAGTAAGAGAAAAGACTGAACTTACCACACTTTTGGGGAGTATAAATACTTGTAGGAGAAAAAATGAGAATACATAGTTCAACTTTTCTAATCGTTAACATTCCTAAGTCCAGCTCCTGCAAAATAGCTGTGTGGTTTGCAAAATACTGAACGCATGCTTGGGTGAATCTACTCAAAGTCTTTGACACCTTGAGTTGTATCAGAGTAGGCGGCAGATTAATAAAACAGTACACTGTTCAATGCATTGCTATAAGTTGTTTACTCCCATTCTGATCCTGCATGCATGAACTGCCACTCTTTGATGAATCACTGAGGAAAATGGGATCTGACAAACAGCTCCTCTTTCAGCAGATGCCTACTATGACAGCATCAATAGAAAAACACATCATTGGTTGTAAAATACCACATTTTTACCATTTACATTGAATAAGACATGAAACTATTTAAGGGAAGAGGTACTATGTTATCATTAGGGCCTGTTGACACTATGCAGGGTGTGCTTTGAACTCAATTCTGTCATCACTCTTAATCTGCACCTAAACGCATTCCACTCTAAATAGAGGGAAGGGCTGTCTGCATGTTGACAACAGTGCCAGTGATGAAGTATTGCACCCTTTAAAATCTCATTTACAGATTGTTTCATTACCACCCACAACTGGCTTGGATCCATGAGGAAACACACCTGCTCTCATTAGGGCCACGTGATGTCTGCCAATAACAGTATTTCCATGAAGATGAATGTCCTGGAAACTATCTTTCTGTTGATGGACTTTACTGCCTTCTCTCTCTTTGGGGAGGTAACACATAGGGAATCTGTTGATTACTCCTACAGTTACTGATCTGCTTTGATGACTGTTTCACAGTTATAGACTTTCAGTGTACTCTTTGGCCTCTCTCCCATAAAGTAGCCTATGTAATCTTCCTCTCATAGACAAATATCTATTATTTTCAACTGTAGGTTAATTCCTTACACTAAATAGTCTTCAAAAAGCTACCTGGATGCCAAGCTAAGGGTATTTGCATATATTTTCCCTATAGAGTTTTCCCATGTTTAGCATTATGAATCCATAATATCAAAACAGAAACTATTGTTACTGTTATCTATAGTATACAGAATATGTATTGAATGCCCATTAACAACAGTAACTAAACTCAGCACAATGTTAGCAAGTTTACTGACATTATGTGCACCCAAATATTCTGGTCAAACCATGCATAACTTTACAGAGCAGCTACCATACCTACTGCTTAGGTAGTAGATGGATGGAATTTAAAATATCTTGAATTTCCTGTTCCAGTAGAATTCAAATAAATATTTCATCATAACAAATCCCCTGGTCTGAAGTGTTTATTCAAGCATTGGTTATAGAGAATTTCACTTGGTTACAGCCTGACAGGATGTAATACTTAGCAATAGGAACAAAATGTTACAGAAAATTATGAAGTTACTTTCCACTGACACACAGCAAGTAAGCACAATGAAATATGCTTCTTCATAATTTGAAGACACACACTAGAAACTCACCTTAAAAGTACCATTATTCTAAGAAATTAAATCAAAAATTAAGTATCTTTCCATCTCAGAGCAAGTCAGATTTAGTTTACTAACCATACACTCTCAGAACCTTACTTTCATGATATGTATCACATAAAGGGATCTCAAAAGGATGACATATTGTGTCAAAAACCCTTTAATCAGCAAGCTATATCATGAGTGTAGCTACAAACCTCTAAAAATACAGATGCTGCCAGCCTAATGACTCCATAACTAAAGTCTTCCCAGCTGCAAATCCATGGCATGCTGTTCTAATTACATGTTCAACTTTTCTCTTTCAATTTGTGTGCACTTCCACGCATATCATGTCTCATATGTAAATACTGAACTTATGAAATCAACCTGAATATCAACACTTGCAAACTGGATTCTTATTAGAACACATGCATATTTCCTTGGAGTTCACTCCATTGGTTACATGAAAACTAAGAAACCTTGCTTTTCTCCACATTAAAAACAGATAACTCCTTGTTAAATTCACAAGTATCAGCAAGCAGTAATATACAGAATTGAGTTATTTTATTATCAATATCAGTTTATACATAAGTAGGCACCAGTTTCTAAACGCAACACAGCCTATGGCTTTCAATGCAGAACTAAGTCTCTCAGGGGTAGAGTGGCAGGGAGGGGGAAAAAGTCAAAAAAAAAAAATCTGTCTCCTTCAGTTTCCTCTCACTCATAAATAAACTTGCAACCATGCCATGACATGACTAATGTCTCTCCACTTTAACCATCTCAGCCCTTTGATATACCAATACATTTTACTGGTCACAGCCTGGCTTACAGTGAAACAGCAGGTGGATTAAGAGTGAGTCAACACATTATTTATGATATAGTGCTGTAATATAGAATGACAGCCCAGAAAAAGGTGTTGCTAAACACACAAATATATGACATGTATTTCAGATGTTAGATGTTTCCAACATCTGTTCTCTTAAAAATGCAATTGGCTTGTCAATGAACCCTTTTAAAGCCTTGTCTGTAAAGTTTACATGACCTTTAAACTAAGAGTAGCTTTTGAAAAAGTTAAATTTTCACACAGGGAAACATTCCTGTTTTTTAATTAGTTCTCAGTCAAGATGGACAATACTGACATTATGTCCAGAATGCACCTTCCACTAAAAGCAAGGAATTTGAACACTATAAGTGAAGACAGTTTACAGCAATGCCATCCTACTTAATCAGTCCATATCACAATAATCACTTTCAATGTGAATTTATGCTGCAATATTTAAACAAAAACAATTGACAAAAACAATAATACAGCAGATAGCTTTGTGGGCATTTATTGAAATTGTCTAAGTATGTGCAGTTTTAAAATCATTTTGTTTTCATTAAAAAAAGTTACAGACAGATTCTTCCCATTAAAATTAATTTTTTAAAAGCCTATAAAACCACCAGAATATAAGATGATGCAGTGTAACTGAATAGGTCTTAGTATTATCGGATTCCAATGGGATGGTGATTTTGCAAAAATATTCCTCAGATATTTAAAACTGTCCTTTAATTTGGTATTGTTGGAAACATACACATAGCAAAAAGCAATATTACTAAAAAGAAAAAAAAAAAGGTCAAAGTAAGGCTTTCTCCCTCAAGGGTTTCATGCTTGTGACTCAGGAAAAAAAAAAAACCAACACCAGAATTTCCCAGGTAGCAAATCCTAAGTGGTTTTCATACTTCAGACTCCCCTAGTGCCACTCACACCATGGCTCCTACACACCATGAGAGATGAGTTAACAGTCATTCCTTTCTACACAGCACTAAGCAAATATCAACTACATGCAAGACTTTTCTTTTTTTTTAAAAAAAAAAAAACAAACATTAAAACACAGAGGTCTGAAAAGTAGGAAATGCTGCAATTTCTTTCTGCCTTTGTCTTGATGAAGAATTTTGTTAGATGAGAAAGCTGTTGTAAATATATTGGGGGTACTACTGAAGTACAAGTAAAGTCTCTCATAAGTACCAACATACTTGTTTGTGCAGTGGTATCTTCTCAGACCTGCTGGAAAAGTCATGTGATTTACTGAGAGAAAATCTTCTGCTTTCTGGACCCAGTATCATATTGTCTTATATAGCCTCAAAGAATGTAACAGCCCAAGCATAAATCAGAAGGAAGAAAATGAACGTGACTAGATTTAGAACAGCTGTGAGTCTGACCATTTCATCTACTTGCTCCCTTAAGATAGCTGAGTTTCTACAGCCACTTGCTGCGATGGTACAACTGACACCTACTATACCTGCTGCCTATGAGACTATTCTAAAGGCAACCTAGTGCAGCCAAGCAATGGCCCATATACACTCTTCCTGTTCTGAATGAACAAATAGGAAAATGAAGTCTACAGATCATAGAAGAATGACTTGAGTTGGAAGATACCTTAAAGATCATCTAGTTCCAATCTCCCTGCCATGGGCGGAGTTGCCATCCACTAGATCAGGCTGCCCAGTGAGCCATCCAACCAGGCCATGAACGCCTCCACAGATGGGGCACCCACAACCTCTCTGGACAACCTGCTCCAGTGCCTCATTGCCCTCTGAGTAAAGTATTTCCTCCAAACATTTAACTTAAATCTCCTCTCTTTTAGTTTAAAACCTTTCCTTCTTCCCCTATCACTGTCTGCCCATACAGAAATTCAGTTCCCTTCCTATTTATAAGCTCCCTTTAAGTACTGAAAGGCAGTAATGAGGTTTCCCCAGAGCCTTCTCTTCTCCAGGCTGAACAAGATCAACTCTCCCTCAGCCTTTCTTCATAGGAGTGGTGCACAGATAATCACTGTGGCCCTCGTCTGGACCCACTCCAAGAGCTCCATGTCATTCTTGTGCTGGGGGCCACAGGTCTGGACATGGTACTCCAGATGGGGCCTCACAAGGGCAGAGCAGTGAAGGTAATCTAAATCTACTCTCTTTTAGTTTAAAACCTTATCTTACCAATACACACCCTGGTAAGGAGTCTCTCCCTGTCTTTCTCGCAGGGCTTCTTTACGTACTGGAAGGCTATTTGGTTTGGAAAGAACCTTAAAGATGATCTAGTTCCAACCTAGCATGGGGAGAGTTGCCGCCACTAGATCAGGCTGACCAGGACCCCATCCAATCTGGTCTTGAACGTCTCCAGGGATGGGGCATCCACAGCTTCTCTAGGCAACCTACTCCAGAGCCTCACCACCCTAAAAACATATAGTCTTATTCCTTTTCTCTCTCTTCTGGTAGGCTTTATCCTATACAGTAGATTGCAGAGCAGTTTTTCTTTTTACATTCCTGTTATTATCATGAAGCATACTACAACAACAACATTACTCAGCTCTCCATATTTAAAACTAGACACTTTCAAACACTTGAGGGCTTTAGCACCCAATTTCCATTTTGAAATGGGTATTCTCCATATTTCCCCCACAGCTGTTCTAAAAGTCCCACCTCAAGACTTCTGTGTATTAATTCTAATTACTTTTTGGCAGCAGATGAAGCTATTTTAGTCAGAGGATTATAAAGAGAATCCAAGAGAAGTAAAACAGACATCTCATTCACACTTTTGCCCTTTGCAAGTCACAAAATCTTCAATCACTTATATGTCTTGCACTTGCCACTTTTGTGAAATATAAACAGATGGGTTCCGAATGATTTTTCACAGAAATGGGAGTTTCATATTCCAAGCTGAATACTTGCAATATATCCTTTAGAATGCTGCTTTTGAGGGCTTAAAAAAATAAAATAAAATTTCAAAAAGAAGCTTGATAGATATCCCACTTCTTTACGTTACTCAAATCCCAACTTAAAATCAGTCTCTCACTAGTTCCCAATTGGGCTCTCCCCAGTCATATCTAAACAGTTCTTCTTTTGTGATGTAACCTTTTTTTTTTCTTTTTGTATTATATAAATACAGTGCTGTGAAAATAAATAATATATATTATAGATGTTGCATAATACAATATATTTTTCAGCAAAATATTTTAGGAGCTTTTTTGTGTTTGTTTAAGCATTATTTATACTTATGATACTATATAAATGTATAAGCACCTGCAATAAGACAGCTAATGAGAGTAGGGGTAAGCAATACCAATTTTACGTTTCAAAAGAACCAAGAAACACAGGATAAGGAACGCAGTTTGTACAGTGCACTGTGTTGAAACAGATCACAGAGCACTGCACAGTTCTGATTCTTAAGTACATCTGTAGGTATTACACAGCATAAACGTAGAAACTGAACAGTAGAAGTTAAACTTACTATATATCAACACAAGCAACTTCATTGCAGTGAAGCAAGAGTTACCATCCGAAGTCTCAAGAAAAGCTCTCATCATCTTGTAGGATTTCGCTTCACTTCAGGACATCTTATTTAAAAATCTAAGCAATTAGATCTACAAGTTCTGGCTTACCAAAGACAAGTAACAAGGAGTCTTGACTTCACTACCAATGAACAAATATTGGTTACTTGTCTGCTTTATTTAATTTTTTTTTGGGGGGGGGCAGGTGCAGCTAGTGCTGACTGTTATTTAGTTTTGTTTTAAGATCTCTAAAAACCAGTGACAACACATGGCAATGCTATACACATATTCTTTGACAATAAAACACACATTATGAACTTTCATAGCAGTTATTTACTGAGTCAGTTATTACCTCTCCAGCCGTACACTACAAATAAATAATTCAATGAAATGGAATAATGACAACAGGCCACTAGTTTTTCAGACTGCATGATAGTTTTCAAACTATGGTAGGAGAGATTTACTAAAAGTCACAGAATAACTGCAAAAGGGAATGTAAGCTGTTAGAACAGCTTATTGTTGAACCATGGTTCAAAATTGCTTAGTAATATTTATAGTTAATAATCCATATTTTGAATGGTGATTTAATGTGCTGTACTGGAAGATTTTTGTCTACATGTTTGCTGCAAGATTTACTAAATATTGGTTTGTAACACTGTGGAAAAAAATATCTGCAAGAATAAGATTTAATTTTAATTTAAGAGAATTTAAATAACATAGCTCACTGATTTTCTTTCAGAGTGGTAACAAGCCATCACCATAAAGAGAAACGCAGGAAAAAAATCTTTCACTTCATAAAGCCAATATGAGTTTCTCTCTTTGCATATCTCTCAATAACAATGTATTAAGTCATTAAAAAAATTAAAGGAAAAAACATTGCTATCCATTTTTTTTTTAGACTAACGTAAGAATAAATCTATTTTGATTGCTGGTTTGCATATACTAAGAGATCAGAGACCTGTTCAGTAACAACGGAATAAATACAATAAACTGATGTACAGCTATAAAATATACATGTTGCTTCAATCTTCTGCTAATTTGATGTCTCCAAGCAGTATATTACTAAGTATAGCATATTACTGTGTATAACTTCCCTTACAGCTGAAGATTGGTCAGTCAATTACTTCTTCAATACGGGTACTCCTACATCAACTTTACAATTAATTTTCCATTAGTGCTGTTTCAATATATGCCAACACTACCAAAAAATCTGATAGTTTCCACTGGTTCCATTCTATCTGAAGTTATCTAAGTATTTTTTTTAATTTCCTTAACGATCAGAACAATCTAAGTTTAGTCCCTATAAAGCAAAATATGTGTTCTATGATTAGCTTCACTCCCATGACTATAATAGTAGTATGCTGTGAATGAAAAATGTTAGAGAAAGTTTTAGTTGTATGTGGTAAGTTATATGAACTTTCTTTTTGCTTTTGTTTTCTTTCAATCTGTTTTACTGAAAATGTATAAAGATAGCCGTTGAAGGCTTTAGAACAGAAAGTCTATCACTTTCATCTCCCTCAAACAAAACTATAAACCTTCTGTAAAGATGACTGAATACCTGATAACTCAGTAAGTGACTATAACAACGTTTGTGCCTCTGGTACAACAACTAAAATACTGTATTTCCTAAACAAAAACAGAGAATTGAATAAACTTTGCAGGTATTCCTTTCATGAGATCATTCACTTGATTAATGTTCAATAATACACAGAATTTTGTTTGAAGTCTGTCACAAATACCTTGGATAAGTACTGCTTGTGGCAAAAGTGTTATCAGTGGAGATGGAAACGTCACTCCAAATGTTGCTAAAATGACATACTGACTTCCTCAGTTTCTCCTTTGGCACAACAAACACTTGTTATCACAACTAAGATCAGAGATGTTGTACCTCACAAATAGACCAGTCAAATTTACGAGTCTCTTGAAACCATGAGGTTTAGTCTAGCTTTAAAAAAAAAGAATTAATAGAGCTTGAAAATTGACCTTTTGATCTTTCATGTCTTTAGTAGTTTCATTTGCTTAAATAATCTTTCGACTGATAAGCGCAAGTCTTTGTTGCAGGGCAGCCATGACTGACTCAGTCAGTTTCTTTCTGTGAGGTCTTTGAACACTAGCTTCAATTTACATATCACACGTTCAGATGGAATGGACAAGTATCAGCATCTGGGTAGAAAAAGCTTGAATGTCCACATCAATATAAATTTTAAACTAGAAATTTCCTACTTTTCAAACCAAATTTGCAAAATAATTAAAGACTAGCTGCTGTCATTATGATGAAAATAAAAATTTATTAACTTAATTAAGAGTTTCAGTTGAATCCAAAACAGAGCAAGTGATTTAGAACATACATCTCTTCCTTGATTTTCAGATTTTTTACAAGGCTTACCTAGTGAAAATGAAGATAGTAGCTGCATGATGCTTCTAACAGTCTATTCCATTAAAAAAAATCAAAAAATCAGAACTAGAGAAACAAGAGCAGAAAGATCTTTAATATCTTACTTTTTATTATCAAGCTAAATAGAAACTTTATCCTCATCTACACTGTTTAAAATTCTAAGAAATCCTCCATACCTGAAATGTCTCATTCTGATAAAAGAATACTGAATAACAGCCACTTCTTCATTTCAATTGAATTTTACCTGTCCTGATAACCTCTACGTGGTTTCTATTTGAGATATGTAGGTATCTCAAATACCCAACATTACAGAAGCTAAATGATGTTCTTCATCATTAGTGAGTTAAAGTCAGAGTTAGAGTGGAATGAATAGTACATACTCTTCCCAGTAGATTATCGTACAGATTTGTACCAGAGGAATTAAGACTGGTATAAATTAAAGAGAAATGAAAATCTGTATGTATAAGCACCAGAACAAAAAAGCAAAAAAAGGTTTAAAAATAATGGCCTATACTGATAACAAAGGAACTTTTCCCCAGGACACTTCTCCCAGGAATAAAATCAAGGAGTGTGATGTTTATGTTAAGACTAAAGATCTGTCCAAAGACCAGTTCCTTGTTAGTCAAGAGGAACTGGCATTCCTTGTCTTGTGTCATGCACAAGTGATCATAATCAGACTACTTAGACACAAACATCTTGGCTCTTTTAAGTATGCAGCTTTGAAGTGCGAATGCATAAAAACAACTTCCTTAAACATTTGGTAAATAAGTATCAGCTTCCCCCTTCCATACCATCTTGCACTGAGTTTAATGAAACTAGCCCTCTTACATTACCTTAATGTATACTTCAGAAATAGACTGAAAGCCACATGTGAAAGTAAATGAGTCTCTGCTACACCCCAAAAAGCCATCCAAATGTTAAGTCCCTCTTGTAATTAAGCTACATTAGAGAGAAAAATCGATTAAATGCCTATCTTGCTTCATTTGGTTTAGACTCCAAACAATCATTTAGTTCACCGATACATTGCTGACACTGCTTTCACATCCATTTCTTGGAAAGTTGGCTCATCTTTATGTACTTTATCATTAATTCTTTTTCAGTTAGATAGTTTACTCTGAAAATAGTTACCTTCAGAAAACCATATTGACAAGCACCTGTTCAAACAGGCTACAGAGATCTTGAAAAAAAATCACCAGTGTTCTCAAATGCTTTAACTTAATACAAATTTGCTAGACGTATATATAAAGAAGTAATACAAGTTACATAGTAAGGTACACATTGCTACACAATCGTAAACTGAGACTGTAATGGGGCGAATGTTTTACTTAGAACAAATGAAAGTTTTAAACTTGTACATAAATTCTGCATAGTGACTGAGTATAGACATTTTATAAAATGGGATCTGCCTGTAGGGAATAAATCTGAATGGCTAAAAGCATTGTTTTCATTAAAAACAATAATACAAAAAGATATCATAGCCAAGAATTTTTAAAATAATTTTGTCAGAACCACAGCAAAGAATCTGGTACGTTCTATATACTTTCTGAATTAGCATACATCCCAAGCCTCAAACAGAGCTCTCATTTATGCAAAAATGATGCATTCATTGTATTAATAATGGGGAAAGGGTACCTCATCCTAATTGTTCAACAGGAACCTGACACAGAGAGAAACCAGATATAACAGTCAAAATGATGAAAGAAAAGACACGTACACAAAAGGCACAAAACCATTTCTTGCCAGGGGAATTCTAGCTCTGAGTATGACTGTCAAGGCTACTGATTTTCGCTGATTATGGACACACAAGTCCATCATAACTGGCAAGCATATTACAGGTTGTCCACTATGAACTAGGAGTCCCACAGCATGTGAAAAAGGTTCAGCATTCAAAAGAAAGTCACCTGTAGCTAGTTAGAAAATAAACCGGTAAATTTCTCAGCCTTTCTGAAGCCAACAGTCTCATGAAAAACATCCTGTGCTTCTTCTTAGGATAATTTTGTTATCCTTTTTATTATTATTATTACTGTCTAGAATACATCTGGCAGCATCTCCTTCAATTTTGAAGGCAGACTCTATCAAATAGATGTGCAAGAAACCGTTAAAGAAGCACTGCTGTGAGCAAGATGAATCAAAAAAGCAGTTAATATTTAGTGTCCATCACGATGCTGTCTTCACCTTCCAGATCGGTTACTGAAACACAAAAAGGCTGAGGGAGGCTTGCTCAAGGTCACAGGGATAGCTGGCAGAGAAAGAAACCACTGCAAGCTAGCACCTAGCCCAACACAACACACATTCATGAAGACACTGACAAAAACTGGAAATCTTTAGTTTTAGAAAAGGAGTTGATTTACACTCTGATCTTCTCAAGGTGCAAGCATGCCTGAATATTGGAATAGAGCAAAACGAATAGCCCATAACATGTTTGTCTGTTTTTAATTAAAAAATTAAAAAATTAGCTCACAGCATCTCAGAACAACTTTTTAAATATTGTCTACAAAGAAACAACAAAGAGGAAGTATAAAAAAAGTCTTCAGAGCAAATGTAAACAGACACATTGTTGTAAGACTGTTGTGTTATTAGCTAGCCTTGTTAAAATGTTAATGAGTAGCTTGCCATGGGATTGCTGAATTGCAGTTTACTTCTGAACAGGTCAGCATTTTACTGTTTCTTACCCCGCTGACCCCGTTTTATAGTACTTTCTTCAATAGCTGAAACTCTTTCAACAAATAATACTTCTTTTAAGTGAAATACAGTAAGCAAACTGCACAAAGACATACTTGTAAATACCAGAAGTCGAAATAAAATATACATATTTACACTGAGTATCAAAATTACAGTTTTTGAGGAGAATTAATTTATGTACGTGCTCATCAGAAAGACAACAAAAATAGCCATCCCAAGTGCCTGATTAATTTTGAGATTCCAATCATGAATATCATGAATTGTTTGGTACAATTTCTTCTGTAACAGTGGTTAGGAGCAAGTCTTACTTTGCTATCAAGAATTATTAGCAACATATTCCAGTACTCTACTCCCACTCTCCTACAGCATTCTGAAAACAGTAACATCCAGATGTGGCCTTGAATGTTATTGAGGTACACAGTAAGAGGTGCATCCTAATAACAACATTATGATAATGCAATTTGATTATAGTGGGGAAAAATAAGAATAATAATCCTGAAACTCAATTACCTGGGCAGCTCTAACTGGGAGCTATTGTGACTCGGTAGCATATGCTCCTAAATCATATTAAATATATATATATATTTATCATGTGATAAACTAACCAAGATTTCTTGAAGTATTTTCTTTGCAGATCATTTCTTTTCTTAAAAGTACATTCCTGTTGTTATTTATTTCTTTTGCAGTGTGTTGAAATAGACTGCATCCTTTGCAGATGACCTGCAATAGATCTGAGAACCCACAGAAGAAGCCCAAAGCATACTTCCAAAGATATAGGCTTCTAAAATGCCATATGTGCACATCAGCAACAAACACCTCAGCTTTTCTTTGTCAATTATACGCAAAAAAAAAAAACTAACAAAACAAAAGGCAAAAAAAAAGTAAAACTAGTTTCTGGACCCCATTCAAATCGGTCTGTTTGCTGTTTTTCAGTTCTTATATTAGAATAAAAATCTAAAAATCTTCATCATAAATGACTTCCTATCAATATTTTCTTAAGTTCAATCACTCTCATACGTGTGAACATATGTATGTGTGTGTGTGTGTGTGTAGGTGTACATACAGAAAGTGGACAATAACTTATTTCTTTCTTCCTTTCCATATTTTAGTCTTCAAAATTTTCTTTTGTTCTCAATGCAAATGGTCATTGGTTCATCTTCTCTCACCCAGGACAGTTATGTCACATCACTTG
>JANHGO010006504.1:0-21314 GCA_024606505.1 Aquila spilogaster
AACAAGTACGGTCCTGCTCCCCGTTGCTCTTGAATCTGTGCACATGTACAAATGGAGAGAAGATTTCACCTCTCTTTGCTACCACCACACTCCTCAGACAAGCAATACCCAATTAAATCCATACGTCTAAATAGATCAGCAACAAGCTTCTATTAGTGGTTACATCTGTTTCACTTATAAAGGAACCTGCCCTGTCAAAGAAAAGCACTTTTTCCACATCACGCATAGAAGAACTATTATAATGTAGTAAGATGGGCTGGAGGGAAACATGCTGATAACATTCTACGCCTCTCTATTAAGTGAGGACGTATGAAGACACGGAGGATGAAGGAAACAGAGCAGTACTTCTTGAACTGTACCAAATTCCTCCTACTTGCCTTTCCAGCACTAAGCTCTATTTTTCAGAAACTCACCACGTCCATTTGGGCCATTCTAAGTAATTTTTATCCCCCTCAATCCCTCCCCAGATCTTTTAAAACAAGGAATGAACTTTTATCATGTGTTCTACTGTAACTAAGGGAACATCTGTATACTTCGCCTACAAAAGCAAGCTTTGTAGTCCCTCATTAATTTCACTACTCCATTCTGGTACCACAATCACTGCTCTTCCTCAGGGTGCCAGCACCTCTATGGATGCTCACACAGCCAGTACCACTGTTAATCGGCCTTCCAGCTCTGCCATTCAGAACCACAAACCCAGGTATAATTCCAATGTGCTAGTCATTATCTGTTCCACACGTTTTCTGTATCACTGCTTTCAAAATACTGAGCATTTGCATTCAAGTCACTCATTCACCCACACGCCACAGCTGAGTTCTCCCTATTTTTTGCCTGTTGTAACTCTTGTGACTTAAAGGGAATTTTATTAACACTGGTCGAAGCTTTTTTTGGTTATTGATGTTACCTTTTTTAATTGTAACACATCCACTTTTTTACACGTTTTGGTAAAAAGGGATAACTGCCAAGGCTTCGTGTGAAGCGCACTGTTGAACTCGTGAAGCCAACACCTGTACATCGCACCCCTTTTATTTTCAGAGCTGTACTTCAGGATTGTAAAGCGGCTTCAATGAAAAATTGAAAGCAACAACAAAAAAAAACCCAAAGCTGAACGGTCGTCTCGAGCATCTCACGGGTTTTGTAACGGTGTGTAAAGCTGAAGGAAGCCGAACTTCCAGCGGTGAGCTTGTCCTCGGGTCCGGGGTGCTGTGTGCTGCATGTGTGCCGCATGCAGAGCGGAGAGGAGCGTTTGCCTGACTTCTGTGATGGGCTTTGCTGATGCACAGCCTGCACAGCAGCTTGGGGTGGAGCAGCTCGTACATCGGTTACAGCCTCTGGCTGTCTAAAACTGCTTCAAAACAAGCCCACGATGGCTGATGGCATCGCTTCCTTCTAGTAACAGCAGGGTTTGGTCCGTGCTGCTTCGGCAAGCTCTTCTTGTGAGAGCGAAGCAGTGGGGAACAAATAGAGGCCTAAGCCGAGCCTGTCCCCGGGCAGGAGGGGGCCCAGCTCATGTTTGTTACCGGCAAATCTGCCCCAAGGGTGCCCTGCTGCTGTCATCCTCCACGCTGCCCTAACGGCACTAACGCATTTTGGCAGCAAAACCGTATGCTGGTTTGGTGAGCAAAAAAATTGATGGGGAGGCTTCTGCCGGTGCTGTTGTTTAATTAGAACAAGAGAATTTAATTTTAACAAGAGAAAAGAGCTCTCCAACAGAGGCCGCTTCGCTAGCGAAAGCTCCAGATGGAGGCCCGAGCTGATAGGAAATGAAGGCTGTATGGAGTTTGAGGCATTCATTCAGCTTCTCAGTACTTTGTTCATTGCTTTGTTTTTTTCCTAAAGGGAGTTCTGAAGCGTTCAGTGCATGGAAACTGCGCTCACCCGGTGCAGGCACGCACACGCACAGCTGGGGCAGTGACTGCTGCTCATCTGCACTGTGAGCTGCAGCAGCTCCAGAAGAGGGAAGGTTAGAGACCTCCATGGAAGTGGATTGCATAAGGAAATTAATTTATAGCACATCAAGGCTGATACAAGTGTATCAGTGCATCAGACACAACACAGCTTCTTTCTCCAGCGCTGAGTATACAGGAAGGCAAGATGTCATTTTCTCTGGGAGGCAGGGCATGCAGCTGTCAGTGGCTTCTGTCCCGTGCTTTCAGCGTGCAAGAACTGCTCTTGTGCCACTGCTCTTTCAGCCTAGCAGGAGCACGTCATGCCTGCTGGATAGAGTGCTTGCAGCAACAGCCCACAGGTGTGCCTAGCTGAGAGCCGTCGGTTTCAGCGTGGTCTTGGTGCTTACAGGGCAGTTACAGGATGTGAGCCAGACCCGTGTCTGCTTTAAACTCCTGAAGCGGGAGCTGTGGTCAGGATGCAGCTCTTCTGTAGCAGTGGCAGAGGGCACCAGGCCTTCTGCGGTGCTGCCTGAGGGCTCAGTGCTCCTGCCCCCCGGGAGGCCCTGCCCTTCTGTGCTGCTTCTGCGGAGTCTGCAGCAACGTTGGAGCCTCTGAAAATGTGTTTGCTCAGTGGTTAAACTGTGAATGGCTGTGGAAGAGGCACAGTGCTTTCACTCTCCGTACAATTTGTCTTTTTAATGTAGGCCACGGGACTGGAGCGAGCAGTGATGCTGATCAAGTGCTCAAAACCATTGTATCTATTTAATTTTTTTCTTAGAGTATGCATTAGAAATCTTGATGATGTAGAGTGAATCTGCTGCAACTTGGGATAACTGTAGATAACTATACAGATCGTTGTAGGGATCTACTGGGAATCCAATCTGACATCCACACTCTGTGTCGTGTTTTTGCCTTCACTTATACACAAAGAAGTGCAACCTGTGCAAACTTTACTCCCCAGTACTAAAGCGCTGGGCACTGTGCAGTGTTACTGCGGTGCCTTAACAGCTTGGCTCAGTGGTGCCACTTCCTCCTGGGGGTGTGATTTTGGGTCAGAGATTGTCGAGGTTTTGATTCGAGTGTGGATCTGAAAGATTCCACCCAGAGTTGGCCATCAAACTTGACTGCGTAAATTAATGGAATCTGAATGTGGAACTTTGCGTTCACCTGCTGCTGGTGCTACTCCGTATGGAGAATTAGAGCTCTGTAGTACAGTGCAATAGTATGGAGAGAACCTGAGGGAAGAGAGATGAGTGTGGCAGGTGGCATGGCACCCGCTGGGGCTCAGGCTGCTGCAGGCTGTGGGCTTTGCCCCGACTGCTGCTGTGGCCATTGGAGCTCCAAGGCCCCACAGAGCACAGGGCATGTCTCACCTGCTGCTCCTGAGCACCGCCTGCTGACGTGAGTATCTTCCTTACGGTTCTAAGCCTTGTTTCCAAAAAGACCCCAAACAAACCAACAGAGTTGAACACCGCGTGGTTACCGGCTGCCTCGGGTCTGACATAGCGTGCTGGCTGAGGTTGCGCTGTTCCTCTTCACTGGAAGAGAACGGGTGTTGTGAACGTGCGAGTCTTGCAGCCCCGTGTTCTGTAACATGGCCGTTGTGTCAGGAATCCCGGATCAATTGGGCGTCTGATTCTTTTGAGCTCCCTCTGCTTGAAACGTGTGCACGTGAACTTTTCCTTTCATGCATGGCCTGAAACTGGAAACTCTTCAGTGTTTCAGTATACAACAAAACACAAATTTTGGAGGTTTTTGTTTTTTTCAAACAAGAAGTGAAATATAAGTGTGCTTATTTCAGTTGTGTGCAGACACCAGTGTCGAATTTTCCTCTCTGGATTATCAAAGATTGTATGTTTGGTTTTATATCCTCAGTTGAAGTGAAATACATGAGATTGTAAGACTGAAGGCCGTAACTCCTTCACCGTGAAGTACATAGGTATCTCTACCTCTTGTTCTTAGACTTGAATAGTTCAAGTTGACCTTCCTTCTCTCCCAGACTACGATGCCTGGATAAGTAATGTACTCTTTTTAATTGATCCAAGTTAAGTGTTACCTATTTACCATACTTCTTGGTATCCTGCTTTTAATCTGCATGCAATCGGCCCTTTGGAAGGGGGCAAAGCCAAGCTGTTAAGGAAAGTGTCAGTCCTCCAGGGAGCGAGTTCTGGAGCGCAGCAGGTGAGCAGCGCTGCTCCCGTGTGGCTCAGGGCCTTTCAGCATCACGCCTTCTCTTTCCAGTTCAGGCCACAATAAATGGGAGACGGAGCAGCTGCTTCCCAAGAAGGGGCCATTTGGCCCTTTTGTTTGCACTTCCAAAGCGTCAGGAGCCCACCTGATGCGGTGCCATGAGGGTTTTTCTTCTCCAGGTAAAATATGCAGTGTTTTGTTCCATCTTGCACTGTGACAACAAAAAGTGAGGGCTGCAAAAGCGTGAGGACTGCACAGCTGCTGCTTCCTCCCTGCACGCAGTGTCTTGCTCGGGATGAACGCCTTACGCTTAAAGCAGAGCTGAGAGTGCTCAAGCATGCTGGAGATGCCGGGAGGTTCTCCTACTTCTCTGCTCTTAGAAAGCTTCTATCTTTGCGTAATTGCACCCTGAAGATAAAATCTCTTCCTAGATGATACGCATTTTGCACGCAGAAAAAACACGTTTGTCTGCAATGCTCTTGCTTGCAGATTGTCCTTGGACTGCGGGTTGGCTGCAGCTGGGGCAGCATGCTTACTTGAATGTTGCCGACAGAGCTGTCCCTGTGCTGCGGGAGTGGCTCTTCAGTCAAGTTAAACTTAGTTATCTTAAAAATACACATTCTTTCTTATCTGTAAATTTAAATAGTCTCTCAGAAAGGAAATGGGCCGCCAGGAGTGGTGGGAAGGCCTCATGCTGCGAGTTGTCCGTTACCTGGAGTTCCAAGAGAGATGGACGTTACCTGCAGGATGAGGCTCTCACCCGGTGCTGCTGGGCTCCATCCTGGCACCTGGGGCACAAAGTGAGCCTGCATTGCCCGCAGCTGCTTGGAGCGGGAGGGAGCGCTGATGGAGCCAGGCTGGAGAGCTGCGGCTCGCAGCACTGACACTTGTCGTGGAGCTCAGCCCCGGCGTGGCCGTGTCACCTGTATGGAAGGAATGTGTTTTGGTACTGTATTTGCTCCCAGTGAAGTAAATAACTGTAAGGAAATGGTGAAAGCAGCACACCTTTGTGCAGGTTCCACTGGACTGCATGTGAACACAACTAGCTACCAGTCTCCTCAGTAAGCCCTCAAGGGTACATAGGATCAAATCTACCATTCTGCGTGTCAGGAATAATCCTTGCTTTTCAGACTTACCAACAGATCCCGCATCTGATCCAGTTTTCTCAGCCTGGGAAATGAATGAAATGAAATGAATGTATTGTCGTGGAGCAGAACCACGCTTCCTTCTTCAGCCAGCACCATCATGAGTGCTGCGGAGTTGTAATGCTTGAAAAGGCTGCAGTAAATTCTGTTTCGTGCAGGATGTCTTTATCGAGGGACGTGGCCAAGTGTGAAGCCACGATCTAGAGAAGAAGTGGGAAAAGTTCGAGGTGACGCATCTATACTGAGTCTCATCTGCTTTGTTGTTTTACAAATACTTCTCTTGTATCGTTTTGCTCACCGTTATCGTCTGGAATAGAATGGAAACGGTGTCCTATAGAATGTGCAGTCTGAGGCACAGTACACATAGGTTGTAACGAGAAGGAGGTTGTTACTTGAGAGCAATCCTGAGTGCAATGTTCGGTCGCGTCCTTTTTGGAAGAAAAGCATTAAGGTTTTTCTTTACTTATAAGCAAAGCATCAGTTTGTCCATTACTGACCTCTTGTGGAGTTTGTGCCAGATGTATATTAAATATTTTGGTGCTTTTTCTAATCCAAGTTGCCATTCATTCACCTTTTTGTTGTACTTCTGTATACTGAAGCGTCGATGCACCTTTTAAGAAAAACAGAAAGAAAAATGAAACCCCATCACCACCAAAAAGTATCGCCTGTAGTCACTCTGTATCCTGAGTACTGTAGTTCTGTAAATGTACCAAGCTTCTGCGTCTCCTTACTCCAGTAATGTGTGAGGGAGGGGATGGCCGGAGGAACCCAGTCCCGGGAGAGGAAGCTTGCACGTTGTTCTGTGCGCTACTGAACAAATAAGTCATTTGTCGTGTTTATATAATGACACTTTGGTGTTCACTTTTTTGTGAAGCTTTGTACAAAATGTTTTATTTAAACCTGAAGTCCTTTTTACATTTTCAATTAAAAGGGGAAAAATTAATTATTTTTTCATGACTATAACTAGGACTCTTGCCACTTTTATTTGTTATCCATAGTTTCCCAAGCAGGAATCCTGGCTGCTTACTAAACCCTACCCGTGCAGGGAGGTGCGTACGCTGCTCTTAAGTGCATTGGAATTAAAATTGGCCTGGTTTATTTGCTCAGATTTGCAGTGCACACGTGCACGAGCTGCTGGATGTGAGCAGTCTCAACAGTAGAGGGGCTGCGCGGACGGACGAGTGCGGCAGCCCAGGCAGTCGTCCGTTTTTGTAGCAGCTCAGTGCGGTCATCCCAGTTTGAAAAGGGCCACCGAGCTCACTGGGCGTGGATGCAGCAGCACCCTTCTGAAATGAAAGGAATAAATGGCCGCGTTCATTTTGCTTAATAAGAGATTTCATTTGAGGAATTTTGTAGGTATGAAAAAGCCTGAAGCGAACGCCGTTGTGCACTCCACTGCAGTGCCCTTTTGCTGCTGTTGCTCTTTGCTGCTCCACGCAGCAGCTCCTCCTCTCAGGCTGAGAGCCGGGCATGGGGAGCTGGGTTGGGAAGTAGGAGGGGGTGACAATCTGTCGGCTGCATTTCATCATTTCTGGGACAGTAACTGTTTCAAAGTTACCTCAGCCTATTTCCATTCACACTAAGAAACCCTTGGTCCCACTTTCAAACCTGGTAACAAACATTTCTGTTTTGATTTTTTTTGTCCCCAATGCCCAAAGCTCTCCTGCGCGTTCTTGTGCTTCAGTTTGTTGATAAGGGGTGGCCAAGCAGCCTTCTGTTCCAGGTGTGCAGAGCTCGGGGCTGACACTGTCGGGCTGTACCTCATCTCACAGTGCTGCTGGTCAGCGCTGGCTCCTGCAGCAGCTCTGCACTTACAGCTCCCCCCAAAAACACAGCAAGTGAAGTTTGCTCAGCTGTGTGCTTTCCTTGAGATGGCCCAAACAAACAGCCCCTGCCCTTCCCACTGCAGCCAAGTTGCAATTTTTTGTTTCCCAAGGGGTGTGGGAGAAAAGAGATTATCCATGAGGTATGAATCACCAGTTCCTCCTTTCCATGGAGTAACTGCAGTGCTTTTCCAGAAATGAGGCCGTTACTGTTTCAGGAGCTGGCACAGCACGTTCCTGGGAACGCACCATTGCCATGGAGAGCGTGGAGCCGCTGAGCAGCTGCTCAGGTACGACACGATGCTGCGGTGAAGGCAATCCCGTGGTACGGCAGTGCCCTGCGCTGAAACAACTCAACTCGCTGAATTTGATCACAGTGATTGGGTTTTAAAGGAAACACTTCCCCTGCGTTGCCCTCAGCTCTTCCCAAGCGTTTGCCTAGCTCAGTGCCAGGGGAAAACGCCACAGCCCAAAGTATCAACGGAAAAGGCTTTGTGCTTTTAAGATGTTTTGAATAGCCTTTATTTTTAGACTTTATAAAAGACAGAGTGAAAGCCTATTGTTCCTATAGCAAGGGCTCTTTACAAAGACATCAATATTTGAAGTAACTATGAATATCTTTACAAAAGACTTCGATTAAAAATTTGGCAGCTTAACAAGCACTGCTCCCTCCATCATCTTTTATTCCCATCAGACCGAGGCCGGACTGTGATCCGTGAGTGCTGCAACATAAACAAGAGATGTTATTTCTGCTCAGGGCAGCCTTGATGCATGCAAGCTAGCTGCTCTAGGAAGGAGAAGCCTGCAACCCCCAGCGTAAAAGCAGACTGGAAAACTGCATATATTATTTTCCGCCCAGCAATTTTTGTCATTCTTTTCCACCAAGAAGCTTATCAGTCCCCTGGGAAACAGTAATTTGGGAACCTCACTTGGCAAGGAAACTCTCCCAGGCCTGGGACGGCACTCCCTTCTTCCCAGCAGTCCAAGACATGGCTGTTACACAGAGGCAGGTTTTGATACCAAACTTGTGCAAGAATCCATTTGTACACATCTACGTGCAATCAGTACTGCTCTAATGAGGTAGAAATCGCTGCTGTCTCAATTTGCAGGCTATCATTTTTGATGTGATGGGTAACCAGCTAAATGATCTTTTCTTAAAAACTGCATTTTGGAACTCATTTGCTAAGAAGTTACTAGAAACTGGCCAATTACAGCAAGTCCTGCCAAGAGCAGCCCTCAGCACACGTGCATGCTGAAATGATTTGTCGTGGGCACTGAGCACAGACAGACTCTTGGCCTGGGATGCTTCACCTTTCCGGGGACAGTGGTCCAGAGGATAACACAGCATCACGCTGCCACTCCTCAGGAAGCTCTGCAGGTAAGAGCAGCAGGCCTGGCCGCCCCACCAGGAGAGAGGTGCTACCCTGTTCCCCTGCTCCTCTATTGGTACAGCTCCCGTCTCCATGGACCAGTACTGCTTTTGTTGAAGGGAACTGCAGCAAAGCAGGGGCAGATGTCGGACCAAGCAGAGACAGACAGCCACTAAGGCCTTGCCTGGGAAAGGTTTACACTGAGCAGTGAATGACCGTGAATCACCTGGCAGCTCAGGCCATTGCGATATGAACGAAGCCTGAACCACATGGAAACATCCCTGCTAGTAGCCCTGAGGCCCAACTCACTGACTTGTCCTTTCCTAGGAAAGCTTAAGGACTTAGTGAAAACTGGTTGGTTTTCTTCTTCATTTTTTTTTTTTTCATTTTCTCTTCCAAATCATGCTTGCAAATCCCTGACAGAAGAATGAAGGAGCGAACCACCTCTTTGTTCCAGGCTAAGGACAGAGCATGTAAGTCAGGGTACCACTAGACAACTGCTAGATGGTGCCTGGGCTGTAGTGGTTAGGTGGTTTGAAAACAAACGCACAAAAACCCAACAACCAAAAACCTGGCTGCTGTGGAACCTCTGCCTGATTCAGTTAGACAAACATAAAGCTTGCCTTGCTGTCAAGACAACTGCAAAACTGTATTGGCTTCAAAACAGGGACAGAATATCCAACAGGGGCTTCATTCAACCAAAAACCTTTGCAATTGATCAGCACTCTGGATTTCTGCCTTGCTAATCTGGAGCATGACTTACAGGAAGAACTTTCTGTTCAGGTTTTATTGGCCTAATACGAAAGTCAGAATAAATAAATACAACAGTTTCTTCAGGCCTTCTGTCAGGCTTCTGTTTCCTTTTTAATAGATGAAGATAAAAACATGAGGCAATAAGTTACCTGTTCATTCCAGGAAAGAGAACGATGCACAGGGTGTTATTCTGCAGACTTCTGTAAAGCTTTTTTATATGCTGGTCTAACTTCTTCACCTTTTTCTTTACATCCTCCTCCTGCATAACAGAATACAAGTATTATGATACCCTATTCTTCTGCAGGTATGTAACAGTCACATTTAGAAATGTTTATGAGGAGGCAGAGCTGGGGCAGCATCAGGGACTGAGCAGGTGAGGACAGCAGTGATTGTGAATGCTGGCACTTGGAAGGGCACCAGCTCAGCTGCAGGGAGAGCTGCATGCTCTACTCAGATGGCACTGAAGCTTCCTCCAGTAAGAGTGAGAGCTACACGTGGACCTGTTCTTGCCTGTAATGCTGCACAATGATTCATTTCTCTCTCTGACTTCTGTACCATTTCCTATAGCTGTGCCTTGCTCGGTCTGCTCTCAGGTGGCAGGCTCCAGCTACTGTGTAACATCACTTATTGCCCTATGCCACTATGCTGGATTTGAGGTTCTACAGTAGCCTGCAAATGCCACATTATCTCATGTGGTATTACATCTCCAAAGTGCCTTATGCAAACGGACCTGGGGCAGCCTTTCTGCACCAGAACAAGGAGGTCCTCCTGCTACACGAGCTCTGCACCAATGGCTGCTCCTCATGACCACTCCTGGCTCCCAGGGCAGTAGGTGGTTCAGTGTCATTCACCTTCTCACTAACAAACAGTAACAAGCCAGCAGAGCCTTAAACTCACAGAGTCAGACAGCGGTGCCATTTTCTCACTTAAACTGCTTCCTCCTTGCTTTTTGCTGCTGTGATTCATTTGCCAAATCCATCTCCAGAGGTGACCTGAAGCAAGAGCGTGCCTACTTCTGAGCGTGCTGCCCTTCATGGCCCAGCCATTTATAGCTTCCAGGGCATCCGCCGCACTTTGTGATTTCTGGAATTCTGAAAAACAAAGAGAAAGGGACCGTGATTTGCCAGCTGATGTTCCCTGTTCTTTGGCACCTGCAGGGCAAGGCTAAAGGAAGGAAGGAGGAAGGTGAGAAACTGAAATCGCTGCAGTGAGCAGATCCTATCCTGCTTCAGGCAAGTGTCAGACTATCGAAATGTCAGATAAATACCACAACATTCGTCCAGTTGTTCTCCTGACTTCTCAGAAGTGATCACTAGTTGGTATGAAGCTGCAGAGCAGTCAGCCATGCTTTCACTGGACTACTTTAAATACTGGCACTTGGAGCACACGCAAGTTTCATATTTCCAAGGGCTGCTGAACAAGCTTGCATGAAGGAAATAAGCAGGCTGCACTGCAAAGCTACTTACTGAGGAAACAGCAGGTCCTGTGCTTTCCACTCTGGAGATCCTTCGGCAGGAACAGAGTTTCCAGGTCTTTCAATGGGCTGAATTCTTCTTGCAAATCTGTTTCTGTTAATGACTTCTTTATTCCCGCCACATAAATCATACCTTCATTTTCTATATCCAGTTGCAGTTCCTTTATCAGAACATCACAGTCCAGTGTTGCAGCAGTGATGGGTCTCTGAACCTGAGGTGGGTCCAACAGGAACAAACGCAATGCATCAGCCAAGGCAGCTCTGTCTTCTGAGCTGCTGTTTTAAATGATTTTGTCTCATTATCAAAACTTTGTTAGCTATTCTCCTTTCCTTGAAAAATGTAACTAACAAAGGCTAGCTTAATTAGTCATGAAAAAGGAAAAGATCATGTTTGCAATGCAAGAACACTACTGCTTATATGGCATTTCAACACCCAGCAACTCAGCTTTTCATTTTAAAGATAGAGTTGCCAAGTCAGGGTGCTTCCTAACCCCTTTCTGCTGTCCAACAGAAAGGAAAGGAGACCACAGCATAAGTTGTCTCAGAAGATAATGGCAGCACAACCAGCCAAGATCCACCCACACTCTATGCACTACATAGACATTAAAAGAATTGTATTGGCCCATATTCCTGCACTGAATGTAATTTAGGCTTTTGCTATTTGCTTCGCTTACCTTAATGCAGGATCCTGCTACCTCAGCTCCATTTAGGTTTTCCACAGCAAGCTGGGCAGCTTCCAGCACATCGTATTGGATACAGACGTATGGCTTGAAACAAAAGGACAGGATACTTCAGGTTTATGCATAGCAGATATTAGCCCTCCTCTTTTACAACTCAGGTCTCGAGGTTCTTTTTTGTTTTAGATGGCATATAAAGGGTTTGAGTGGGTGATACAGATAACACTCTACATACCACAACTATTAAAAACAACCTTCAATTAGCTCAACTATTAAAACAACCTTCTGCCATTACAGGTCTTGGCATATCAGCTCTCTTGGGAGGGACAAAAATCATCTCCGCATCATCAACACTCAGTTAAAGCTCTGTAGCTTGGACAGTAATGTTATACCGCATTAGCTGTGTTCATTCTTGTCACTGTGTGGAGCAGCTTTCATGTGTGCTGAGAACTGCCCCCCTCCTCATGCCCCACCCCCCAAAAAACCACCAGAATAACTGGCATTTAAATGGTTCTAATCAATATGTTTTCAGGAGATGACTCTTGCCTTCACTGCCTGTCAGCATGCTGAATGCTGTCAGTGCTCCTCACCTGGTACGTTTCGGTCACCACTGTGAGGGACTGAATTGGCCCACACCTTCCAAATTCTTTTTTCACAGACTTCAGGCAAAAGCCTTCTTCAAAAGGACCTGCATAAATTGTCAGCATGTCAGTCAGCTTGTTTCTCACCTGTAAGAACATGGATTAGAGACGGAACTTCACAAAGAAAGGAAACTAACTACCCTGTACCACCAGATACATCATGTCTCTTCCCAAGCTCAGCAATGAAGACTATTCTCACACAAATAAATGACTACCTTTTCACAAAATCCAGCAAGGTGAGATGCAACATACTCTGGATCCAAACTGAACTGAATTATACTGAATGTGGAGAGGGGAACGTCTTCCAAGGCTCTCTGAAGAATCTGGAAGGAAAAAGAATATAAGGTTCAAAGAGGCGATTGTACTGCAACAACCAGAAACAGAGCTCCTGAACTTAATTCCCAACTCCAATTCTCATCATTGTCTAAGGAAGACCTCGGGCAGAAATTATTCTTTAGTGAGTCATGAGAGGGTGACAGAGGATCAAAGCGTACTTCTGAAATGTTAAAATGGATTCAGCTAACCTGGTATTAACACCAGTGCTGAAAGTACTGTCAGTCAGCTTTTTAAAACATGACCCACCTACTGCCCCAGGACAAGAAGAACTTTTAACAGCTTGGACGCTTGCTCAGACCAACCCACCCTGAGTCCATTCACCTGTTTGTTGGAAGTGCTGAGGTCACTCTGACAAAGGCCAGAAGAGTCCAGCTCCTGTCTGCCCAAAAGGAGGGGCTTCTGGCCCATCCCCTGCAAGCAGGCCAGAAAACTAGCAGAGAGAAAAAAACAAAGCTGCAAATTACAGTAGTTGTCAACAAGGCGAGTTAAAAGCTTTCAATAAGTGCCCATCGTTGAAAAATGATACAGTTCATTAAAGATATTTTAAATAATATTTTTGTCCTCAGAAGAAGCCCAGAAAATGCCTTGTGAAATTTAAGATATAACTTCTGAAAATGTGCTACTCTACAATTCAGTGTCTCCCTCTGAAGGTACTGGAAGCCTCCCGAAAACAGGACGCGTCTTTGATTTCACCGAGGATTCGATCAGAGGAAAAACATGCATCTCTGAGAATCCTGTTACCATGGTTTGGGTAAGTGCGGAGAATCATTCAGCTGCTTCTGGACCCCACATCCCTGTGGCTGCATCACAGATTTGTTTGGTGAGACTTCAGTCTGTCTTTCAGCTGCCAGCAGCATTTCCAAGTTCAGTTCTGCTACCTTGTGGAAAGAAGATGAGCAGTTGGCTTTCATCTCCGCTAATTGTAACTAACCACCAACCATGTGCTTGCTCCATGAGTCACCTGGGCACATTCCACAGCAGTGGAGAAACACAGGCATTCATTTTTTGCCTTATTGCTTTCTGCTGCCATTTTCAAGCAAGCAGTACTTGAGCACCATCCAGCAAGCACATCCAAAAAGTGTTCTCAGAAACCAGCAACTCAAGAAAGAGACTTCGGACTCGTAAAACCAGCTTGAATCGCTGCCAAAATATAGAAGGTCCCTCACCTGTTTCACTGAGAGAAAAAGACAGGCTGTCCCACAGGCTGCGAGTGTTGGAATCTTTCTCTTCCCAACACCCCTGAGAGATCAGCAGTGACGCTGATTCACGGCAGTGTCTGAGTACTGAGACATTGGTGATGTTCCAAGTTACTGAGATACCAAGATACAGGCTGAAAGTTAAGCTACCACAACCAAGGCTTATTTCATAGCTCCATTTCCTTAGTAAAAGAATGGGCAAGAGTGTTCTTTCATCGTAAGCACGACAATTTGCACATTCTGCTATTAAGGACGTGAGACATAGCTACCTTTGCTGGTCCTTTCTCAATAAAGAATTGAGCCAATTCCAATGCAGCTCTAGCATCTTCTGCAGGATCGTGACCAAGCCTCTGTTCACACTGGATCTCCTTCCTAGGGCAACAAAATTAAGACATACAGGCAGGTTATCTACTTTTCCATACTAAGCAACATCTTGTTTTTTCTAAAGTGGGTCCTTTTCAGCAAAATACCTTTCCAGTCTCCACAAATGATTTCAATTCTGTGCAGCAACATTTTTGCTAAGTATTTCCCAAAGTTACTGCAAGAAACATTTTTGCCATGTTGAGCAAAACACTGTTCACAGGGTTTGACAGAAGCAGTGAGCCATGATCATTCTTCATTTTCTCCCTCGATCAGTGACTGAACTCACAATTTGCACACAGATGGGGAGGCAACCTCCAGCTCTGGGAAGTTTGGAGCTGAATTGTGAGCACTGCATTGCTAAGAGATGCTATGGTAGCTGGCATAGAAAGGGATATGATTAAGTCAGTACATCATGCTTTCCTAAATTAGTATTCCTTTCTTGATAGATGCAACAGATCTCATTTGTGTGAACCAGAGCGCATCTGCTGCTCTACAGTTTCATACTCTGTACAATTGCAATAAAGGCGGTTTTGTGGTTCACATACAAACAAGAACTCAGATCCGGTCGTGCCAAGCGTCCTTGCTCAAAGCCAGGCCAATTTGTTGTGCTGCTTGATGTTTCAAGGAGATAGTAAATTCTTCATTACCATGTTTATTTGCTTGTCCCTTCAAGTTTTAGTGGAAAAAAATATTCTGTTGCTACTGGTGGAAAAGCAGGACCCTATGACCCACAACAGTTCTAATACTTCCCATGACAGCGCAGTCACAATCTTACCCCAAAACAGCTTTGGCTAGAAACTTTAGCTTAAATCTTCGGCCTTCATTTCTGGCAAAAAGTAATGAAGTATCAATAACACTGGGATGGATCATCTGGAAGAGAGGAAATATCACCAGTTTAATTTAAGAACAGCAGTCATACAGAACTGGGCAGTAACTCCATTGTTATGTGTGCCTTTTCATTTCAGTTGCCAGCTTCTCACTGACACATAATTGGCCCACAACAACAAAACACATGGTAATAATGAAACAGGCCCAAATCTCTTTTCTAACACTCTGTTGGGAAGATCGAAATTGGATTAGAAAGATTAATTATGACTCAGGGATTTTAGGTTGGTTCAAATTAAATATAGGAAGGACTTTTGTTCTTCCCGTGACAGAGCTATCAGCAGCACCCAGATGCAGCAGAGGGTAATGCTTCTGTTGCACACATATCCCAGTCTAATCAGACTCCTCCCTTCCTTTTGGGTTCACAAGAGCAGCTTGCAAGTTTTATATGTGTAAGAGGAGTCACTCTCTTTCAAGTCCTTACAAACATAAGGGTATGCATAATGAAAAGCAATTAACAAGTGCCCACTAATAAAAAGAACTGTTTGGACCTTTTACAACTGAAAAGAGTATCACGGGTTGGGAAAAACACTCACTTGCAAAGCCCGAAGATCAGCATTTAGAGAATGACCCACCAATACCGCATCATGGGGAAGTATCCTTTTCAGTCTGGTTTGTATGTCTGGCAATCTTGTTTTCACCGGAAGAAGCATCTTCCTTGTGATTCCCGAGTATCTTCAAAACAGAAAGTAGATGAGGTAGAAGCAACACATTAGCAACACCATTTACTGGAGAACACTACAAGCAGAGCATGCAGAATATGAATCCAGCGTAACTTATGACAGAATGCTATTTACTGCTTTCTCTGTAGGTATATTCCAACACAAGAGGATGCACTGCAGAGATATTAAGCTGCTGTGCCATCAAATCTCTTTCAAATGTTTGTTCTCTCTCAAGCATGACTTATTAAGTGATGCAGTTCTCAGCATCAGACAGCACAGGTAAGAAAATCCTACGAGGTTGTTACGGGAGGAGGTGCTTCCAATAACCTGAGGGAACTGGCAGCTCACCTCCTGCATAAATCCAGGCTAAGACTCGGAAGAGACATGGTTTGAGTTTGGTCTGCTTCTGTTGTAACGAGCCCAGCCCTAGAGCTGTAAGCAAGCTGAAGACCTACATTATTCTTTTTCTACAGATATGCAAACAGTTATGGAGCAGAGAGAGTCGATTTACAATCCTGCACCTTACTCACCCTGTGTGCTTTTTTTCATCCAGCCCTGAAGAGTAGCCTGTACTGTGACCATTACCTATTAAAGAACTTTTCCTACAGCACTGCAGAATGACGGCGCCCAGCTAGACAAGCAGACACTATGTAGCAGTGTATACACATCACTGGTTATTCTATCCACATAGCACAAACTGTATTCTTAACACCCAGTGAAATGCAAGAGACAACTGTGAGAGCATGCACACCAAAGTATTCTGAAAGGTCCTGTGTAGAAGGCTTGATCTGAAAGGGCTGCAGGTCTTAAAGATGACAAGATAAGAAACTTTAATGAAAGTCACCTGGTGCAGTAGTTCAATATCACACTTTCCGGTTTGACTAGTTCATTCAGAAGGCATTGCCCCTCTGCATCCACCAAAGAGACACGAGTGACTTCATTCCCTCTTGCAGTCAGGCACTGTTAGGACAAAGCAGAGGCAGGCGCTGGCTAGGCTCAATGCTGCCATTCGGAATCCTCAGCTTTGGCTACAGCCAATGTCACTACCACAAGTCACTTTACTCAGAGATCTACCACTTGCAGCTTTCATACCGTACCATGCTTCATTTCAAGTGGTAAATGCCTGCCCTAAACACATCAAACACACAACCAAGCATAATGCAAAGAAAACCTCTACAGGGAAGCGCTGAATTCACAGAATCAGTTTGTACCCTGCAGTGCAGAGCTGCTACCGACAGTGACTTCACCTAAGAAGATAATGCAATTTAAAAGCACACCCCAGACCACATCATTAGTCACTCAATTCAGATACTACCACAGAACTGTGATGGCTACAGAAAAGATCTGACACAGAGACACCTTCGCACTCCCAAACCTTGGAGAGAGCTGAGGGAAGGAACTATAAACAAAAACCTCAGGACTACAGCACTGGCAATAAACCTAGCAGATCCAGACGCTGCTGTGAGAGTCAGCACAAAACTGAGCGCTCTGCTGCACTGCTCAGGACAAAGATAATTTTGCTGCTGTCTCCAGAACCACCGAGTCCTTCCCATGGCTGCATTAGCACTGGTACCATCAAAGAATGGACTGGAAGCACGTAAGTCAGTTCAATTAAACGCACAGGGTGCTTGGTTCATTTTGGAACATCCAATAGGAGCTTGGCTGCTTGACTATGCTTTGTAGGGTCATGCATTTATTGTTACCATTTCACAATCCAGACCGAAGAGGGGGCTGCTGTCTGTCCTCTGAAGATCACACTCTGTGTACATATAACCCCCACATCCAGGGGAATCTGAAATGAAAAGATACACGTGAATAAGACATAGACCTCTTTCTTCTAAAAGTTATCATACAACTTATATGACCAAACATCTCATTCATTCTCAAAATTAAAAAAAAAAAAACATACGAACCAAAACCTCAGGAAACCAACCTCTCATGGGATAATCATTCTTTTTCAGCTCTTCTGAAGTTAGAGTATAGCTTGTGAGGCCTCGCTTTTCTTTTCCATATTTCCGGATTATGGGATCACATTGCAAGCCTGAGCTTTTAGGAATGCGTTCAATGCCAGTCGAAATCAAGCCTGTAATGTACAGAACCATCTGTCTGGATCAGATAGCACTCCTTACTTGCAGTCAGTTTTCTGCACGAGTAGGCACATTCGAAGGCTACGCCATTTCAAAAGAAAATGCATGGAACAGCCAACTGTACATATATCAGGACACTTAATACACGTTGGCATACAAGTTTATCAGGACACTTGAATTCACTCCCAGCGCAGCTATTGACACTGCTAGCAGCCTGTGAGCCAGTCGTATCACAAATCTATCTCACATTGCTCTCAGTAGAACAGAGAGAACACCTTCCTCCGAAGCATGACAGTACAGTCATTTGTTATCTCATGCAAGCCATAAAAGCAGCTCTCTTTACTTTCTACTTTCTCTATAAATTTATTTCTCCAAAGCATTATTCACAGGAAATGTGCTCTAAGTGTGGCTCACAAAGAAGCAAGCACTGAACTGACATCACAATCCACAGCTGTATAAAGTTCAACTATTTTGTTGGTGATCCTCTGCAGATTGCACTTAAAGGAAACTGTACCTGACATCTCAGCTCTGCGACAGTGCAGTAGGCTTACAGTCAAGGTGCTAGAGGACTCTGTCATTACAGTGAAAGTAACTTGAATTCAAGATTCTTTGTGCTACTCTTCTAACAATTTCAGTGAAGTTGTCATGGTAGTCTTGCAGATTTTGGTGTAAAAACAGGATATCAGTTGTCAAAACACCTCTTCTTTATCTTCATTTGCAGCTCAGTATTAACTAAAAAACTATAGATACATCTTAAAGTGAAATAATCACAAAAGGGGTAATGAAGCATCAGAATTCTGTATTAAACTTGTTTTAAAAAAATTCTCTTTGCTTTTTGCATTTACTGGTGATAACAAACCCAAGAGAGTTCCTGAAGTAGTGTAACCAGCCTCTTGGCATAAGCCATTACACTTTTTCTTCTGTAAACAAGTTGACTATAGCAGCATGCTAGGATTGCACAGGGTGCAAAGCCATTAAATGACTCCTGAAAGTGAATCACTGTGAACGAAAGAGACAATGCAAAGCCAAGCAAGGTACCTTGTGCAGTGCCTTGAGATTTCAGGCTTGCTCCTTCACCACACAGACTAGCTAGGAAGTTACCTGAAGGGGGTGGTAACATGAATCTCTGAAAAAAGAGATACGTTAGAAACTTGGAAGCACAGCAGAAATGTCAAGAATACAAGATGCCTCTTTATCCCCAGTCCACTCCAATTTAGAGAAGGATGGGTAGAAAGGAAGTTTATTGGACATTTTCTGAGGGAAATAAAACAAAAACAAATCTGTTCTAATGATACGCAATATAGAACTGTTTGTTACAAGGAGAAAGCTTTGCCTTTACTGATGTGATTAAGAATGCAAATCCCAGTCCTACACTGATAAGGACCTAAAGAAGTTCCAGACTTCCCAGTTAAGCTGTGATTCTGCATTTGCTGCAGTTTGGGAAACTACGCTAAAAGTGCAAATCAAAGCACTTCTTCCTTCCTTCCTTCCAAGACTTTGCTTGCAGCTCAGAACATTACAATGACTCTTCTAATAATCTTTAAATAAATGGGAGAATCGTGACATAGAGCACACACAGTCAGATACAGCATATCTCTACTGAGATTGTCCTCACTCACACACAAGAGTAAATTTCAAATCAGCTGAGGTATTTTTAATCTCCCAGGCACCCTGAACGAGTCAGAAGCATAGAGGACTGAAACACCACTGTATACACATTTCACATGGTAAGGCTGCAGAGATCTAAGCCTTGAAAATCTGCTTCTCACATCGAAGCCCTGGCCTCTGCTCTGAGCTGTCAGAGCCTACAGAGATGCTCTCATTCAGCTGGTGAGGCCATTTCCTGCTGGAATGGCCACAGCCTCACTGCGGCAAGCAGTCACTGGGACATCGCTTCAGCACTGGAAGAACTTTAGTAGACAGCAGCAGTTCAGGGACTTACGTGCCGGAACACTTTTCGGAGGTGTTTGAACTGCAAATAGAATTTGTAGAAATGGAGCTGGCTCATTTCATGCAGAACAATAACCACAACCCCAGCCAGATGGCTTTGGTGATAAATATGGCACCAGCTGCAATTAAACAAACAAATAAATAAATAAAACTCCAAGCAACACAATCATCACACACTCTTAGAAACAAACTTAGAGCAGGCCCAGCTTTTAAGTCCATCAATAACAAAGTGTCAAGTGACTTCAAAGAGAAGAGGCTTGTATTGCTTATCTCAGCCAGACGCACTTTTCTGGGCAAAACACAACATGAGAGACAAAGAATGAATTGTAACAGTACTCCACTACAGTACCATTTCAAGTCTTACCATACCTCACTTATAAGCACCAGAACACAAACCAGTAACTCCTGCTGTAATGATGCGATCTAGTCAATCAAACTACGATTACTTCATCAAAATGAAAATTTCACAAAATCATTTTCTATTCCATATTAAAAACCTGAAGTATTTTTTGCATTTAGCTTTGTTGCAAGACGCATTACATGTCACCACATTTGAGCCGTCCAAGGCTATACACCCCCCTCAGTCTTTCAGTAGGAAACAGAAGAGTTACTGAGAAGATGAAAAAGGGCAAAGTGACTAAAAGGGCCTTCCAAAGCACTCCAGAGAAAACACTTCAAATACACCTGACAAAGAAGTATAGTGCTAACATTTTAACACCAAATATCTTCCTTCAGTGTGTGAGGCTGCTGTTCCACTAATTGTTTTGTTTCTGTGACTGCATGAAACAAAAGCATGAAATGTTAGAATTTCTGTCAGAAGGGGAATTCTGGTCTGCAACCAAGTCTAACAATAACCACATCTGTGTAACACAGGCTGTCAGCACAGCGTTGCAAGGGTTCCAGAACACACGCGGCCTGTGTGCCTTCGGGGGCTCTCACAGCACAGCGGGCACAGGACAGGGCTGCCTCCTGAACACAGACGTGCTGTACCTGGGCTGGGCTGCATTGTGGCGTTTCCCCAGGGCCGCATACTGTAGCAGCTCGTACAGCTGCTCCTGGCTGATCTCACAGTCCTCACCAAGCAAAGCTGCTGACAAGCGAGATGACTTCTCCTGTAAGAAAGAAAACACCAGTAAAGAAAGGTTTTGTGTAACCACACAAGTTCCACAAGTGGAACAGGAGGTGAATTATACAGCAAACAGTGTACTGTTTGGGCACAAACAACAGCATGTAAAATAACTCTTCCATTCATTAAAGTTCCTTTTGAGCCCACACTTCAACATCAGAGTTACCATCAGCATCTCAGTAATCTGGGTACTTCAGAGATGTCCTACAAAGACCACCATATGCAGACATCTGCATTTATATGTGCTATTAGCAGCTGTCTCATGCGGGGCTCTGCCAGAAGCCATGTACTTCATGTAACTGCGTGATCTGTTGAGGCACACGGATCTACTGACCCTGCTGCAGAAAGTGTTCCACAGCATCCAAAGGAGCTGTGGGCAGAGCACATCAGAGACGAAGCAGAACCACACATTTCAGCACAACAGATCTTTAAGCCATAATCTCAAATTCACCAGCTCTCCCAAGCCAATCAGCAACAACATACACTACTTTGGAGACCGCCACTGACTATTTGGCCTGTGGAACTCATCCGACCTGTAAAAATCTTCCAAGATAATCTTTTATCACATAACAGAAGGACATCACCAAGGGCAGATCATGCCTGACCCATCCGGTGGCCTTCTGCGATGCAATGACAGCACTGGTGGACAAAGAAAGAGCAACTGATGTCTGCCTGCACTTGTGCAAGGCCTTCAGCGTGGTCCTGCACCACATCCTTGTCTCTAAGCTGGAGAGAGATGGATGTGAA
>JANHGO010006505.1:0-21313 GCA_024606505.1 Aquila spilogaster
CCCCCCCCCCCCCCCCCCCAAAAAGAAAAAAGAAAAATGCTCTCTTGCTTCAAAAACAACTTTCAAACTTTCCAAGCGAACACTGCTCCCCCACTCCACAACCGCATTCTTTTATTTGGAGATCCAAACGTAGGAAAACAAAAGCACATTCCTGGATTTCACCTCACACAGAACACAAGAACAGTTCCAGTGCCATACGCATTTTCATTGAGAAATGAAGTGAGGTTGTGACACGGACACATACCGCTGACAGCACACAGTCAGCCTCCCAGGAGCCCGGTCCTCCCAAACGCCCCAATGGGATGTGGGGAACAAACGCTTCCTTTCAGGATCACCATCACTGGTGCAATTCACCCATACACGAAGGGTGCAGAAACATCGCTGGTGTTGAGGGCACCGCACCTGTCCTCCCCGAGCTGCCAGGATGAGGAAGCAGATGAGGCCTTCGAGCTGAGGAACGATGAATTTCTGTCCCAAACTTTGGTTCTGCAGTGCCCAGAGCAGCCGCGACCTTCACACCCCCATAGTCTCCACCTTATTGTGGGAAGGCTTTACGTTCCCTCTGATGTACAAAGGGCCATACATTCCTAAGCAACATTGCAAGGACTGTTTCTGATCTTAAAACCAGTTTGAAACAGGAATCCTGACATTCTTGAACTGTAATACACGAAATCAGAAAGTCTTCCCAGTGAACGCAGCAGAACTTTACTGGCGTAAAGCTCATGTATGAGCCCAGAACCAGCCCTTCCGTGCTTCTGTAATTTCTAATAGCAGTACTGCCCCATATAAAGCTCAGCATAAATGCTCTAATTACAGGGAGCTAACTTCTCATACTGCAATAGAAGCATCACAAACACTGAAGAAGTATCAGAATGCAACTGAATAACTTGCTAATTTAATTCTAGTTTATTCCATTCAGAGAAACAGAAAGTAAACCATGTCCATCTCACCCTAAAAATACTGTAAAGCCTCTATTTTCACAGCACCTATCCAGTGTCCTTAAACAGATGGGGCTGTTCCGAGTTTGCTCGTTGCAGTTCTGACACCTTTACTCATGCTGAATAGCACCTCATTCCATGGGTGCTTTCCCCAGTTTCATACAATGGCTCTTGAGTTAATTATCCATCCGTTACTGATAGGCCTTTCCTTCACCTCAGGACTTCATATATCATGAACAAAGCACAGCCTCTGCACAAACCTCCTTCACCCATGTAACAACACTGTAACTGTTCCCCAATCTTCTACACAAAGTATCTCTGCAGCATCTGATTTATTCGTTTGAATGGATAATAGAGCAAAGACAGGGACAGACTCAGACACACACAAGCAGCAATGAGAGCAATGCAGGAGCTCCTCAGGTAATCCTGTCTCACATATTTCTTTGCTCTTACAAACTCCACATGGTAAGTAATAAAGGTGATTAAACTGGACCTGTTTCTAAACTTCTATTTATTAATTATTATTTATTATTCTATTAATGAACCTCATAGACAAGAAGCAGAGCACTGACTCCAGAACATCATTTGCTAAATAGAACACCAACCAAATGCAGGAACAATGTATTGTAATGGATTCTATTCCTTTCATTTCGACAAATACAGAATTTGATATAGTTCAGCATATCTTTAATTAAGTAGAACTCAAAAAGCAGAGAGCTACAAATGAGCATTCGCCATTGCAAGGCTACCAGGAAACCCCTTCAGTAAAGAAAACACTGAGCAATTATTAGCCAATTTCCTAAGGATTTTATACATAATAAGCAAAGTACATTAGGAGCTTTAGAATTAACGGAACACCCTGAATTATGCATTTGTGTAATGACAAGTACTGCAGGCAACACTTACACAAATATGCAAATTTCATGGAGCACCTAGTTTGCATATGGCGAAACACCCATCCCCCACATAGGAGATGGGATAATTCCAGGGAGTCATTTTCAGAGGGTACTATGTTCTGCCTCACAGTGAACACTGTACAGTTGGACTGGAAAAACACATTTCTAAAACAATCAGCAAACTATGGTTCTGGCTGATACGGGGAAAGAGATACATAAGTCACTGGAAAACCATATGTGGTTTGGGGATTACATTCCCAAGCTGGTTTTCCCATTGAATGGCACGCCAGATTCTGGACACTGAAGTTGGCTATGCTGAAGACCAAATACCCATCATTAACTTTCCTGTGGTTTAATAATTACGCCTCTTCCTGAGTATGTGATTAAACCACACACAGCATTAGAAAAGAGGGAATTAAGTCAATATGCCTCAGAGCTGAAGAGCAAGTGAATGCATATAGTGAAAAAAAGCTGTATCAGATGGCTGGATATATATTTTCAAGGTCTGTACAGCAGCACAACACACGAATGCAATAAGAATAACATCATTCCCAGATGTAATAGTGTTCTCCCCCTCCAGAAGGGAAATGCAGCATTGCATTACAGATAGGCACGGTGGCACCATGAGCAGCACAGCCCTGACCCCCCACCGTGAGCCCCGGTTCCTTGGGTGGAGGGATAACTCCTTGCCAAGACACTGCAGGCTGCTCTTTCTGTCAGCCACTGCTGTATTTTTATATTCCTTCCTGGGACATTTCTGATAAATATAGTGGTTAGACTACAATCTGTAATCATTTATGTGGCCCTATAAGGTGACACAAGTACCAAGAAATGCCATTTTGAAGAATGGCATATTCAGAATCTCTCCGTTTCTCTGATTTTTAAACCAGAGTAAATCCAGGAAATTCACTGGAGTTACCTTCTGGTGATACTGTGAAAGGAAGAAAAACAGCCTCTCTGTTTCCCTCCCCTCCTGTAAAGGAAATTTAAACAGCACTCTCTTAGTGGGATACTGATGCTAACCAAAATATCTCCAATAGAAATAATAAACTGAAAGTGTCACACCGGCAAGGAGAGCCTTCCACCCCTACTCCGACACTTTTCTAACCCTTCCATGACTTTCTCAGCTCATTTGTAATCCAACCCAAGGATTTGCCTTCGAAACCAAAGATGAGTTTAGCGGCAGAGGAGCTGCCAACAGGAGGCCCACATACCCTCCAGCAGCACTGGGCTCCGCTTGGGTTGCTACACTCCATTCCTCCAAACAACAGCGGGTCAGTATCCACCTGGACTGGATCTGAACTGGTGACCCAGAAAAAATGGATCTTGTCAGGTTATCACTTGCTGAGCCATCTACTGCTTCAAAACCTGAGCAGAACTTTTGCTGCCAAACGCTTATGGACATTACTGAGTGCAATCTTTAATTTTTTCTAAACACCAGAGTTACTGAAAAGAGAAATGCTTTAGCAGCTCGTTTTCCTTTAAACAAATAGTAATGTCAAGCTTTCTCAGAGCATTGGCTTAATCTTCTCACTACAGTTACTCTCCCTTCTCTGGAGAAGAGAGCATTCGTAACAGCTGACAGACTCTGACACAACTAGAGTAGCAAATTCAAACAGGCAAAAATTAGATATTTGTCTGTACAAGCCATCCAGCTTTCTCAGAGCCACCATTAAGGCACAATAGAAAGCATCTTCAAGCTGCGTCCTACTTCCTAGGCAGGAGCAGCTCTCTTCCTAATAAGAGGTCTTTGTCAACTGGCCCTGCTGCTCTGAATGCACATTGGGAGGGCAGGGGAAGAGGACCGATTATAAAACCATTTGTGAGTAAGTGCAGCAAGCTGAAGAGCTTTGGCAGAGTTCAGGAGGATGCTGGTGCAGGAGGCCAAATTAATTGGCTTTGATGGAGTAACATCAGGGAAGAATTTAAGACTAAAGCATTGCAGCATTGAGTCATTCAGGCTCCAGTGCAACCATCTGGTTTTGGACATTCCTGTAACTACCACTCAAGGCAGTGCTTCTGGGAAGAGCGTGGCAGTGCTGTGGCAGAGCAGGCAGCAGCTGAGTCCCATGGTCAGCTCAGGATTGCTTTCAGCTCCTGGGAAAAATAGGGACAAGTGACAAATGAGTTTCCTTTCAGTACTTTCCCTCAGCTTTGGGGTTTACTCTGAAATACTCAAAGAGAACGTATTCTATCTATCAATCCTTTCAGAAATCATTTTCCACTCAGAAGTAACACTCCCAAAGATACCCAGAACTCAACAGTAAATGGTTATTCCCTCTGATAACATACGCTTCAGCAGAGGAAAAATAGAAAATTTAAAGAAAGTTGTTGCTAACCATCCCCCAGAAGGAATGACATTGAACAAATAATTTCAAACAGTTTTAACAACTTTCTTGCTCCACTTCCATAGAAGCGCTCGGGTACACACTTGAGATACGAACTCAGTGTTGCCCAGCACATCCTGGAATCCAGAAGGGGCCACAGATGCCACACACCACAAGCACAGCTAAGATGAACGAACACAGCAGCCTGGTGTTCACCCAGATGCCCCAGTGCCATCAGCTCAATCACCAAAAACCTTCGGGGCAGCAAGCACTTGTCTGAACTGATGCTGTGCCCTCGGATATCACCGACGTAGCTGATAACCTCGATGCAGTCTGCAGGACGCTGACCGCCCCTTTCTGGTTATGTGATACCACTGCAGCTCTGCATTTCTTGGAGCAGCCGATCCCTTGGGGAGATCTCCAGGGGGACAACAACCTGTGGAAGAGGCCACCAAGGTCAGCACATCCAGCTTAGCAACCATCCCTCTCCCTTACTCTGGGCACGTTCCTTCTCAAAGTCTCCTTGCAGGAGACAGCTCTGTGACCAAAGCCTTTCTTGGACCTTCTGATGTTTCTCACCACACTGTGACAGTTCTGGTAACAGCATTTTCCTGCAGCCTGAACAGTTCCTTCTCCCCCGGCACATACAGAGCACAGTCAGCCTGTGTTGTGTTTCTCACAACGCTTTCTCGGTTGCTGAGCTGAACGCTCTGGACTGTTTTGGCCTCCCCTCCCCATTACCCTGTTAGCCCACGTGTGCTGGTGGCTTGGTTCCAGCTCTGCTTCAACACATCAGGCTAGTCAGAACAGGCCACTGCTTGAGCAGATCAGCACTACTGACACCGGCCCTAACGCCTCCTGTCCCAGAAATGACCTCACCCAGCACACCCATATTCTCACTACACCTCACAAGTAGCTTATGGTCAGGCAAATTTTTCACCGTTTTCACTGCTGTCAGTTGCCAAACTCCCCACTTACTGCAGAACAGCTCATCAACGGTCCAGAAATACAAGAACCCGTGCAATGAGAACTTACAAAACATACCATCATTCCAGTCCAGAAAAATCACTGCTTTCCTGCATGACATCGCCACCTTTCTCTGTTTTGGAACTGCCCCCAGATTTTCCAACACACTTCTGGTTTTTGCCAGCACCAATATCAGAGTCATTAAAGGTGACTGATCACACCAGTGAAGTTTTGATAAATCTATTTTTATCCTCCCTGCAATTGAATGATGCATCCTCTGTCAGCTGATATCTCCTGCTATGCCAGTCCCTATCTCCTGCTATGCCAGTCCCTCGCTAAATTAGGCATTGTACAGATGATGAATGCAGTGAAGTGAAATTGTACTTTAAAGTAAAACTAACACTGGTTTAATGAGTATATTCTTGTGTGGCATCACAGCTGCCTTTTCTGCCTGCTGACAAACAGGTTCACTGCATTTCCTTTTTCTAGGCGTAGGTGTTTGTTTTAAGCAAAAGATATAATTTTGTCTGGAACGATCTGTCTTTGCCAGATTCATGGTGTACTCTAACCTGTTTGTCCCTTCCCTCCACACCTTCAGTTACCATTTCCCAAGCAAGGCTATTTCTGCTCTCTTGGCCTGGTTGACAAGGCAGCAGTCATCAGCCACATCCTCTGTAGCCTTCTTTCTTCTGCCCAGAGGTTACACCACTGTTGATCTCTAATCACGCAGTACCACCTCAGCCAGTTTCACTGAAACCCACTGCACTTCCACATTCCCGTTCTCCCAGAGGTGGAGATACCGACCTGCTCAGCTCCATCCAAGTCTCTATGATCACTCTCTGGGTCTGGCTGTGGTGGAGTTAAAGTTCTTCACAGCTGCTCATATGGTGAACAAATCAGTGCTGCTATTGCACCCATGTTTCTCCTACTTCTGAATAACACTTCCCCAGTGCCAAGGCCTTCTCTGTTTCTCACTGCTGCTCCAGGGAGGGATCACAGCCAGGGCAGCTGACCTGAAGTGGCAGAAGGGACACTCTGTGCCATTTGATGTCACATAATACAACCAGCAGTCCTTCCAAGATGGCCACTGCTCAGAGCCTGTCTGCACGCAGCTCTGCAGCTGAGAGGTGGTGAGCGACTGCCTTTGCATCACTTGTTTGGTTCATCAGTTGGTTCTGTTTTCCGTTACTCACTGAACTGTCTTTATATCTAACCATTCATTCTTCCCACCTTTGCCCTCCTGGTCACCTTCTTCATCCCACTGCAGGTGGGAAGCAGCAACAAGAGGCTGGGGGATGCTCAGCCGTTGGCTTGGGTTAATCCAGCACAGACTGTCTTTAATTCAGGTCCTCTTCTCTGTTCCCTTGACTCACAAGCCACCTAGCATCTGCTCGTGACACTGAAATCACATTAATGGGAAACCTGAACAAAGCATTAGCTTATTATCAGGATATGTTGCATTTTTTTCTGGCCTCCATGCATACTTAGTTTGAAATACTTGGAATTCCCTCATAAAAACATAGTTCACACGGCTTTTGTAATCTTCACTTCGTCCTGCAATTCTTCTCTTTAAGGCACAACTTTTGTGTTCTGTTTTCTTTATATTCTTTTCATTATATGTCCTTTGCTTGCACGTAGCGTCCTTTCAAGGCATTTATTGGTCTGGAGTCGTTCCTCACAACATTTATTTCCGCCTGAACACAGAAATCCAATGATTTCAATACAAGGGCTGTCTCGCTGGTCCAGTTGATACCTCCTAGCAGCTCACACTGAAGCACCGCTTCTGGCAATGGCATGACTTGGTATAAAACTCAAGGCCAACATTTATGCGACACGTAAGTAGGACTGAGATCTTGTCAATATCATGAAGCTGTTTCCCAGCTGGGCTATTTCTATTTACAAAGTACTCCTAGTAAGGAAAGACTTTATTGTACTGTAATACATGCACACACTCACTAGTCATGAAAAGTCCTAACATGCAAATGGCAGAAAATACTGACAGTGACAGCACCGCAGCTATGCACTGCTCCATTGGCTGCAAACAAAAATATTTTGGACCAGATGCCACTGTTACGACTTTCATTTGAATAGGGATTCCACCAGGAACAAAATGGGTCACATCCCTAGCACCGCTGACATATAATTAACTTGTAGTTACATGTAATTAATATTCTTCGCTTCCATATTAACATGAACAGCAGATGTGACAGAATACTTCCTGTTGGACTAAGTTTAAGTTTTCAGTGGTTGAGAATTTTGTTTCTACGCTTAGGAAAAGGCAGAAAACAGGGGTAACGCCCAAGAAGCTTCCTTATGCAAATCACAACCAGAAAATTGTCCTCAGCAGCTAAGCACGTGCTGCTGGATCACAAGGGTGCTGGCTTTCAACACACTGTCCATTCAAGGGTACACTGCAGACAGGTCTTCACTGATACTGCAGACACGACATCTTTACCTCTGTTTACCTTTCCTTTGTTTAGAGGAAACAGTCACACAGACTTTTATAAATGTAGAGCTTTATGCCTTCTTTAAATGCTGAAGGTACGACATTTTGTGTGGAAGACTATGAAGAGCTCTCAGTAAACCCTCGCACCCCCAGTGCTTACTGAAGCTAACAAAGCTCATCTGGATGGGAAGGCTTTCTTTGCTTCAAACCAAATCCCCTCCCTTATAACTAGCCTACAGGCAGGCACTGATGTCAGCCATCGGACACAATTCCAATCACTGCTTTCCCTCCCAGCCCCAGAAGAGAGTCATTTCTCATGTAAAGCCTTTAAAAAAAAGCAGCCATCTACCTCTCATCTGCTTTCTCTCTGTTTCTTCTGCTCCTCTGGTGAGTCATCTCAGAACTCCCTGCCAAAGCCTCCAGCAACCTCAACATATAGAAATAAAGATCACTTCCAAGACAAAGGAAAGCCAAAGAGAGCTTGAAGCAATGGCATGTTGCACTAGCAACTGACATTCACTTCATTATTAGCAACTCAGTATTACTCCTCAGCCCTACAAGTAACGTAAAACACTAACAAGTGCACAGGGCGTTTGTAGGGCACTGCATGGTAAAGCCAAAAGGAAGGTCAGAAATAGAAAACTGAGCTTTTTTTGGAAAGAGAGGAAAAGATGGTTTCAAGAACTCCCCCACAGTCTCTCTTGCTACGCACAGTAAGGCTTTGGAACAAGGAATTCTTTTTATATATAGAATACATCCATTGTAGTGCATTGTGCAATACACCTTAGGACTTGTTTGAATATTCAATGGTACCAACCATATATATCTGAAATAATAATCACACGGTTCAGTGACTCTGAGAATGATACAGAGTCAAAAGAGCCATCCTCTGCTATAGCACATTTGGAAACAGAGGAATAATTCTGTCCCGACAGCCCAGAAATCTCTTGTATTGCTGGATTCTGCTGCAGGTGAAGGGACTGGAGTTGCCTTGCTCTCCAGCTCCTTAGCAACACGGGGGGATTTGAAGCTGGTGCCACAGAAGTCAGGCTGCGCTCTCTGGAGCCCCATAGCAGAGCAGCACAGCACAAGCTGATGCGCATGGAAGCACGAGAGCTCTCCAGGCAGAGGGGAAAGGAAAGCGGGAGACGGTCCCACAGCTCAACAGAATTAATCCCTTAAACTTAAAAGGGAAACACTCAGAATCAGTCCACTGCATTTACTTGGCAGCAAGTAAGAGAGCGAGGCCTTACAAATGGGCAGCTTTAAACAAGGGAGTCGTCCCAGTTAGCAGAATTCTAAACACTTTTCAACCAATTTTAAACAAGAAGAACCACCGCTCCGCTTGGACTCATTGGCTGTTAACTGAACGGAGTAACAGCAAACAGAACTTGAGGAAACACCTGGTTGCTCCTCCCAGAAGTATAACACGGTCCAAAGCAGAAATAAACACAAAAGGAATTGTCTGTCAGGATCAGCAGCCTAAAGATTCAAAGGGCTTTGTACGTAGGCAGCATAGACTCAGTTAAGCTGCACCTCAATTTTTATACCCCACCTTCTACATTACAGCACACAGAAGACCAAGAACTGAAACTTCTCCTGACACATCCTAGCTTTGTGCTCCAGCTACACCGTGGTTCCCTGGCAACTGCTCTATTCAGTGTTTTATGCTTTTAATTGACATTGCTGTTATTTTCACTGTCCTGTGATTACTTCTATGCTATATCAGCTCCCAATAAACATGAAATTTAAGTACTTACCGGGGAATTACAAACCAGATCTCATACAAAAGTTCTATTTATGAGCAGTTCATAAAATGCAGTAAATAAAAAAAACTATTTCTATGAACTATTAACCAATTCTTAGGGCTATCACGGAGTCTCTCGGGACAGTAGGTTATTTACAGCCTTCTGTGACCGTCCACCTGGTGTGACTGGAAGGAGCCACAACACGCGCTGCTCAAACTTAAACATTTAACCTTTGGGGACACATCAACAGCTGAACAGGTACAGGATTTTTAGGGGAAGACACAGGAAGTCCAGCGTTACCATCAGCAACCCTCCATCGCAATGAGGCCCAAAGGCACAACACTTATGTGTATTTGGCAGAAACTTAATAAATGGGTAATTCTAATGAAAGCACAACTCTGAAATTCCTCTGACCACTGACCCAAAAATGCAATTTACCCTATACTGAGAACCTAAACAGGGGACCTCATCTTAAAAACAAGCATGTGTGCATGTCGCACATCTGACAGAGTGCGGGTAGCACAGCACACAGCTGCTTCTTTCAACACAGCCATTTTAAGAGCCGTCCTTCAACTCTGGCGCAACAACCGGCTCTAACTCAGCCCACAAACAACAAAGTACGGAAACACGATGAATAACTTCTGAAAGATTGTGTTTGGGGGATTCCCCACCACTGATTTTCCTTCTTTCCTCCACATTCTGGTTGTAATAGAGCCGAGAGCTCGGCCCTGCAGGCCACGGAGCGCCCGCCCCGTGCAAGAACCACCACCTGTGAGCCAGCTGCGTTCTGCCCCCAGAGCTGCCTGCCCAGCCCGGGAGCACCGCTGCCAGCGCCCGGCTGCGCTCCAGTGCCGGGGAAGGCTGGGCCGGTGTTAACATGGAGGCGCCCAGACCATGAACGGCACTTACACAGCACATATTCCATTCTTGTGAAAAGCTTCTAACTGCTCTTCTGCAGCATCGGAAAGCGATTCCCATTGTGCGCACCACGTCCGATGCGAACACCGCTCTGCTTCTTTCCGTCTTGGAGTCAAAAAAAGGAAAATTCAGGTTTTATGAAAAACAGTTTTTTGGGCTACTTCCATAGTTACGCTGCACCACATGTACCGCACATACTCACGTTCTCCTGAGATTTAAGGAACTCTGCATGGATTCTCTCATTCCGAGCAAAGCCACACTGCTCACACAGATCTGCAAACGCAGAGTTTAAGTGATGAACTGCACTGAGTTCTGCAATGAATCCTATTAAAACAGAACAGGATTTGCTGTGTACTCTCTACAAAAAGGGATTTTCCAGCAAATCCCGGGATTGGCCGAAGGGAAGCGTGAGACAATAGATTTTAACATTTTAATAATCACGCAACCCCGTGGGGAAATTAAAAAGGACAAAAAAAACCACCCCCGGATCAGTTGTTGCATCCTGCACGCAGACCGCTGCTTTTCTTTCGCAGCATCCCCGCGTCTCGCTGCTCCTGCAGTGTTTACCGACACGAACGCGCATCTCCTCCTGCAGCTCTCTGCATTTGCAGTGCGGACGCTCCAGAGGACCTTAACAAATCCCTTTGAGGCAGCAGCCACCGGCGCAACCCGGGCAAACACATCAGGGTCTGCTCGGGGGCGGCCACGTCCCATCGGGTGCCCACGCTCCGCTCCGGAGATCTGAGGGCACAGCAGCGGGGAGGCGGCACAGCCGCGTCCTCCACCTGCACGGAGCAAACCGCCCGCAGCGCCGGCAGCACCGTCAGCCACGGCAGGCACAGCGCGCAAGGCCCCGCGGCCACGGGACAGGGAAAGGACGGGCGGGGACCCAGAGCAAAAGCAGCGACGTGCACTCAGGCAGCCCCTTCCCACCAAGAAGGCGGCTGATAACCACAACTGCGGAACAGCCGCTGAGACGGAGCTGGAGCTGTGCTCCGTCCACCTGTGACAGACGGTGCATTTAACCGCTCTCCATCTCATCCTGCTCTCTGCCATGAGTGCATGCTCGCTTGTTTCATTTAGTGTCACACATAGGTTTAAGGATTCCTTCTCGCTCCCGTTAATTCTCCCACAGCTATCTGGGGAGCTCAGTCACACAGATATTGTCAGAGAGTGATAAATAATAAAGACGCTTGTCCTTTTTTTCCCCACAGGCACTAGGACTTCCCTTCATGGCATCAGGTGCCCGTTTCAGTGAATACGTTCACTCGCAGACCAAACAAACAGGATTAGAAGATGTTTCTAAACAGGACTGGCGATGGAAGTCCTTATTTAAAAGCAGTCCCCCACACTGTGCAGATAGCTGCGCACAACGAGTCACTGAGTGGAGTAAGGCATCAGCGCAGGGATCATCCAAATCCCTGCTCCTGGCACCTCTGCCTTCTGCATGGGTAGACCTGAGCACTCTGCTCACTGAACAGAACTCAAAGAGAGCACTCACCAGGGTAGGAGCAAGGTAATGAACGCTTTGTAAATATCCCGTTCTACGGCTGAACCAAAAGCAGCTCTTCCTGATCTGTGCTTCCTAAGGGGTTGCACACAGACTGGAGTTGGTGTAAACAGTAACATACAAATAATGAGTCTCAGAACAGCACTGCAGAAGCAGCGCACCCATTGCTAGTCACAGGAAGTCTGCCTGCTGCTAACTGCTCACACAGCACACGTGGTACATGGGAGCACCAAAACACCCAAATCAGAGTGACTGAGTCACACAGAGCCTGAGCGGGGCACCAGCCTGTCCCGTGACAGGGGGAATGCAGCTGGAATGGGAGCAAGCACGCTCAGAACAGCTTTAATCTCCCATACCTGCTGTTACAGCACTGCAGGACAGCACCTCTCATCATCGAGACCACAAAGAGTTCCAAGTGCTGAGACACACTGAGGTGCCCAGTTCTTAATCCAGAACAGCAGCACGGCTTTCTGAGTTGGTTTTGTACAATATGCCATAGGAAAATAAAGGGAGACATACCATATTTATGTGAGGTGGCTCGATTCATACATCATCTAGGCAAAACAGAAGCCTGTGTTATTTCTGTCATTAGTTATAATTAGAGAACTCTAATCAACCCCCTGCCTGCCCCAGCACTCAAAAGTGTTTGAATCTGCAATTTTACCTGTATTCTTCATTAAAGAGGTAAAAAGGAAGAGAAAGTCGTTCATGAAATTCCCCCCCACATCAAGGATTTTTATTTTCAAAGGCTTTTTATCTTTGAGGGCTTACATTCAACATATGCATCTCTAGACTTTTTCAGTAGGAATACAGTACTCCTCCAGTACCACCTCCAGTATTATCTCGCACTATACGTACATTTGTGTAATGCCTAACAAAGATTAGATATTTCTCAGTCTTCGTCAACAGTTATTACAAGATTTTTGTGCAGAGAGAGAAGAGATGCGGATCTTTATCTTCTCTCAGGAAGACAACTGCGGGGGGTATTCACTGCACACGCTGGTGCAGAACAGCAGAATTCGTCAGAAAGATTCAGCATTCTGAGTCTCAGCTATTTCCAACAGATGGTGCTGATGACATAATTACTAATGACTACATTTCAACTTGTTAATGGAGGATTTTTAAAGGCACAGGTAAGCAGAGTCAACCAGACCGAGCTCTTCACCAGGGCCACCCTGACACCAGACTGCGCTTCCATGCGTTCCACAGTTTGCTTTCTGCATTTCCAGTAGGTTTCCTACACATACCGGAAAATACCCTGTTCCCATTCACAATGCTGAAGTCTGAAGTGCCTCCTTACAGGGGTCATTGATTTCACATGATGTTAGATTTAATGGGATCATAGAGACAGAGAGACAATTACCCATACTTTTTCATTGTCACACTCAAAACCTGACCATCCATAGGTGCTATAATATGAAGAAAGATGTATTTTAAGCCAAATGTTTCACTCATACAATCAAACATGTCTGCCATTAACAGAGAACCAAGGAGATCGTGCTGCCCCTGCCTGGCACTTCCACACTTGCAGGAAATCAGTTTAAGAGCTTTTCACAGCTGATCTCAGAAACCAATCTGCACACCAGGGGATGTGGAAAGAAAAAAAAAAGGAAGGAGGAAGGGGGGGGAAAGAGGTTCTTCTTTGAGGACAGCAGAGATCTGCTCATCGCCAGGATCACAAGTCTGCAGCAGAACCTCCAAGTCAAACATCTAACAGGAATGTCCTTGTTTTCCTCAGAAGCTCAGCACTATTTACTCAGATGTTTTTTCCAGACACAGCTAATTATCTATATGCTCTAAAGAATCAGTGAAGCTTAATTAAAGTTTCGTGGGGGGAAGTCTCTATGAACCTAGCATGTAATGTGCAGAAGCCCCAGAGCAGAATGCGTTTGGCTTTTGTGATAATCACCTGTCAAACGCATGGCCCAATTGCCAGCTCTAAAATACTCCAAGCATGCACTGAGCTCAAGCAGTAATCAGGCCAGGCTGTCATGGGTGCTTGAATCCCAGTGGTTTCTGTGTTACTGCTGGATGCGCGCAAGAGCCTTTATGAACTTGAATCAGAAAGTGTCACATTCATTGACCCAGACAAACCTGCCTCAATTTCATCAGATTTCCACCACTCTGTTTCCAGAAAGGAGCTATGAGATAGGATAACTGCAGACAACACAGTGCCTGTGCCATTCCCACCCAACAGTGCCACCTGAGCGCAGTCAGGTGAGCTGCAGAGCAAAGGAGCAATAAAGGTAGGACTTGGTTACAACCTGTTTGTTCAGCTGTTCTGGAATGAGATGTTTGGTGACTCTCACAGATCCACGCTCTCAGAAACGTAATTATCTCAGAGCTCAGCTGCTATCGTTGATAGAAGGCAAATCAGTGAACGAGGCAAACACCCCAACAGCTCCTGGAGCTGCAGTGCCACCAGCTTGCTTACAATTCATTCACATGGCTGAGAATCCAGGAAGCTCACAGCCTGACCCATCACTCATCAGCCACCTCCGCCTGCAGGGCTGGGTCTGACACTGCGCAGCACAGCTCCATGGGAGGAATCCAGCAAAGGAGCTGGAAAATTGCCACAGGGCTTCTTGAGCACCATAACCACTCGACACAGCATTAAGAAGGACTCAAGCTCCAAACACAACCACGTGAGGTTTTTTAAACTAACAGTCACCTTCCTTCAGACCAGCACACTAAGAGATACATTGACACCAGTTCTTCCAGAACTGAGAGCAGAAGGGAAACAAGCACTGCACACACAGGATTTTGTTCTTTTTTAAACAAACAGCTTAGGTTCAAAAACTGGTAAAGGACTGAATTTACAATAGGACTTCCCATTCTTTCTGTCTCCCAGTAACCCACAGAAGCAGACCCACAGCACATGGATTCTGATCTCCTGGACAGTTCACGACCATCTCTTCATGCCTAAGAAATCCCTTCTCAAAGCACAAAGTCCTTCTGCCTCTCCAGGTGGACCAGTTTGCATGGAGGTCACCAGAGCTGCAGAACACGGAGCCAGGTTTTCCAGTAACGTATTTGTCCATCACCACCCACCTCTGCCCAGTTCTTGGTACCAAACAGCCTGGTTCATACCCAGTAGCTGTAACCATCCTCAGAGACCAGCAAGTCTACTACAGCTGCTCAAGTAATCAACTCATATGCCAGAGGCCTTTTACATTCAGTGTTTCAGTTCTAAATAGTTTAGAGAGCCTTACCATGAGCAAAAAAGTATGTTCCTAGTTAATGCATAGCAGTTTTCTATACCAGCATTTCCCAGAAAAATCAATAATAATTAATTAAAACAATTAACAGCCATTCATCATGACACAACTTCGAGAACATAAAATCCACCTAAAAATTAAAACAAAGAGCAGAGTCTGATCTTGTGACAGCTGTAAAAACCTACAACTGCTGCATAAGCATGCTTCTCACTGCAGTCAAGCAACAGCCAAACACATCCATGCTGGCTGTGACAATGCTCTTTTGGGCACTTCCATTTGGCACTGAGACTACAGCTAATTAAGGCACAGTAGCACACTCCTCCAGTTTCTCAAGCTCTTCACTGAGCAGAGTGCTTCACACAGTGGTTCTCACAGCAGCTAGACCAAAGACACCAGTGTTCCTGCACTTTTCATTGCGTATCTTACTGTCTCTTCCACTGACACCATACACCAGCAATGAGCCTGCTCTTTCAGACTCTGCTGTGCTCACATCTACCCCAGGTCTGCTGTTTCACTGGCACAGAATTGCCTGTTATTTGTTCAGCTTTAGCCTGAGCTCCGGTTCTTTCTCCACATCATCAAAAACCTGTTCTGTTCCATGGGGATACGTCTCAGGTACAAAACGGCCACGTGTAGAAACCGCCTCCCAGTGGAACCACTGAGCACGCACAGATGTGTGACCTGTTCTTCTAAGAGCTCCTGGCACAACCTAAATGCCAGGCAGAGAAAAACATTTTCTAGCATCACCCATCTCTCCCAAATGTCTCCCACTGCAGGAAACAGAAAGCATTCCTTCTGCAAAGACGCACAGAAGAACAAACAACACCAAAAAAACCAAACAGACCAAGCATTCAGTAGAGCTGTACGTATTCATGCCTTCACAGCCTCAGTTCACACTTCACATCTTGTAGAGCCTCACCAATTCTGGCCGGCTTTGGCAGAGGAATAGAAAGCCATCTCCTAAACTCTTAATGGGAACAGCTTGTCAAACAGCATCACACTGATGGAGGAAGTGAAAAAGAAGCTTACCTGCACTATTTGAAGGTTCACAGGAGGGAGAAATCATGGAGGCACTGGTGAAAACACACACCCACGTGAGGCACAAGACAGCACCAAGGTCAGGGAAGGTTTTATTCCTACAGAGAACCTCTGGGATCTATTAAGTTCTTGCTGTAACTGTAAAGGTTACATTAAAAATCTGATCAATCACATATTACAATGTCCTACAAAGAGATCAGAAACAAGGATTTACAGAAAACGTCTGCACTTTTCCCTAGGATAACTCCTGCTCCCTCTCCTGCTGTAGTTCTTCTGACCACCACCTGATCCCCATCCAATCAAGCAAAGATGCTTCACATGTGGGCTCTGCCTTTGGTCGAGGCAGCTTCTAGGAGCATGCCTTAGTCCTGTTCCTCACAGGAAAATATACATTCTGAAACTGCTGCCTTTTCACTGCATGTGTCTGACGCACAGGACTGAGCTCGTAATCAGAGCGGGTATCTGTGACAAACCGTCTTTTTTTGTGAGCCAGAACAGATCTGAGCCCCATGAGCACTGTGCTGCAGCTGCTCTCCTGCTGCACCTGGAAACGCATGCAGACCTGTGGCAGCCTGCAGCCCACCAGGACCAACCGCCTCCAGGTCATCGCTCTTCTTGTCTGCTCCTTCTGTGATCCCCTCCATCCGTGCCATGCTCTCTCCTCAGCACCTACGCTGTCCTGCCCAGACACAACCTGTAGCTGTTTCCAGATGACAGACGTTGCCTTTGGCTTTGTTATTTTCCACGGGGTGCGTCATTCTTGGCCCTGCTCCCTGAGATGGCAGCTTTGAGCTCCACGTTGCTCAGCCTCTCCCCCACACGTCCTCAAACAGAGTATGTAGCTCATCGTGTCCAGCCTCGCCAAGCCCAGGTCTCCCATAGTCATTCGTTCTCCATGTACTTTGTCCCCAGACACGGCCACAGCAGCCTTCGCTGCCCCTGCATCGGGAAAAGCTGTGCCAGGACAGAGCAGCAGGGAGCAGCAGGGAGCAGCAGGCACGCACCAGGGATGAGCTGAAGGTGACACTGGTGCAATTCTACAGCACCAGAAAAGAGCAGGCAGAGCCAGGGACTGGTAACTGCATCTGCTGACAGCCCCAGACAAGGCATGGAGATGAATCAAGTCCAGCATCCAGCCATGGAATCCAATCAGCATCAAAAGGAGATGGTCCTAGAGACAGGACTGGAAACAAACGTACCGTGTGGATTCAAGCCTGCCTGAGGGACAGAGCCAAAGACGGGATTGGAGACAAGCTTCAGTGTACATTTGAGATCTGATCAGGAAACAAGCTACCTACAGCATAGCCCAAAGGTCTACCCAACAGAAAAGCACCACTGCAATATCACTCAGGCAAAGACTGAAGAACAGGGCCTGAGTTTAAGTGGGGTTCCCGGGCCCATGAGCAGGTGAGTGGCTGCGAGCCCTAGATAAGGCAGGTCGGGGCCATCAGGGCCTATTATCGCTCACAGGTGGCTGGTATTGGCCCCTGTGCTGTGTTGACAGTAGTGCTGCTTCCCCTTCCTTTCCACCTGAATGATGCATGCAGCTATCCGTACTGCCAAAGGCCACCTGTACCCAACCACATGGAGACAACAAGCAACCTAGACAGGTGTCTGATTCAGCAGCAGCATCTAGCAGTGCTGCTATCCTGCTCTGATGAGTCAGGACTGTGTTTCCCTAGCCTGCTCCAGGTCTGCAAAGCCCTCTCCTGGTGCCCTGCCTCCTTGGATTGGGTGCCTGGCTCACATCTGTAATGGGGCAGTTAAGTCTTGTTTTCATTGTGAAATTAAGCCTGAAGAAGAAACCAACTCATTACATAGTAATCAACCCCAAAGCCCTTATTCTATCCCAGGGTTTTTATCTGCGTGCCTCAGATGAAAACCATATATATAGTTTTGTGTTCTGGCAGGCTAGACATCTCAAACATGTCCTCCGCTTTCGCACTAAAAACTAAGGACAGACCAGGGCCAGCAACAAAGGAACTGTGCGGAAAAGGCCCCTGGGTATCTTTGAGCTTGCACAGGAAGGCACCAGGATTTTACCATGCAAAGGTTTGGGGGATCAGGATAACAGCTCAGCCTCTTCTAGCAAGACTAAGGCTTGTTGGAGCAGGCCTAGGAGAGTTCTCTGGAAGTGATCAACATACAAATAGGCAATTACTTGAGGAGAACATGAGTTCCTTGGAGGAAAGTCTATGGCTTCAACCCCTGAGACTTCAGCAGAAGGCTTCATAGCATAGAGTGAAACCATCAACAGAAGGAAGTTATTCTGGAAATGGCTGAACATTAGAGAGAAACTGTTTGAGGAGTAGCGACAGAATATCTGCAGTTTTCCTAAAAACACTGCACATAGGATTACTCTGGAAAGAAGCTAATTTTACTATGCATATGTCATGTGATAATATTTTATACTGCACCGTATCTGGGGTGTATCAGTAAAAAGGAGAAGCAACAAAAACAGCGATCACAGCCTAAGCTGAGGTTCTTATTTACATTGCAACTGTACTTATTTCTGTCTTATTTAAGCAGATTTCAAATTACATCGCTACGTGGATCATAGCCAGGTTTGTGAACGGGGCTGTAAGGGTAACACTGCACCCACAAATCAGATCCACTTCCAGTAAAGGCGCCATTTGGCACTTCCTCTCAAGAGCGGAGGAGTCATCTTACATGGATCGACAATAATTGCTACAAGGCTTGGAGGGAGTTCTTACAGAGCTTCCCCAGTTACCTATCGTGGGCTGACAGAGGTCTGGCAGTGCAAAACAGAAAGAATCCTAAAAGTGACTCCAGTGTATCCTCTAAATATGTTGGTAAAATGTTGGTGAACACTTTTAAAAACACACAAACTGACAAAGTCACTGCCAAAGTCACAGGAGTGTTCCATATTTGGTGGTGTCATTTACAGCAGATTGAACACTGTTAATTTCCATTAGGTAGCTCTCATTGGGGAAACCAGTTTCTGCCTTGTGAACAGCATAATGGCTCCTTCTGCATTGAAAGGCGAATTAAAAAATTGGTTGAGAGGGTTCCGTCCCACCCCACCCCCCTGTGACCACTGATGCTTCAGTAATGGTTGAAGCAGGGAAATGATCTGTTCTCTATTCATTAATGAGATAACAATAAACTGAACACCTTGAAGTTTGGCTGTGCACCATCGTCTGCTGCTGGTAATGTTAGCCTTACATTCATGGGATACTGTTCTTGCTTATGGATTAATGACAAATGCAAATGACATTGCTTCCAGCTAAACGTCCAGGTCCCAGGCTGCAAAATACAGCAGCGAAAGCTACAAGTAAATGAGAACTTCCCCTTAAAAGTTGTGTGAAAGAGGCTGTAGGTTTTTCTTTTCATAGACAAAATGTGAAAGTTTTCAGGTTGAATATTTCCCTTTTCTAACCCTACAGAAAAAGAGAAGTTGAGGAATGCCACCAAGGTCAGGGAGACAGACACGATAAGATCACAGTTATCCAGGGATTAAAGCTCTGAACGCAAAGCTTACAGAACGTCACAGATATTACATTTGAAACTTCCACAAAGTGCAGAAAAAATATTCTGTGTTACAGTCTTCAAACTAAAAGTTCGCAGTCAGATTTCTCATGATGCAATAAGGGAACGGTAGCTTAGAAAAAAAAGGTTAATGAGAACATGGCTGGTTATAAACGTAGCTAATGCAGACAGCGCGTTGGAGAGGAGCAGAAGAAAATGGGTATTTGGGTAGCGATACACTGTGACTGTAAAATGGCTGATTCCAGCAAGCAAACTTAACCCGACTCCGTCACTTACCCTGCGGGAAAAAAAAACATTGACTTTTCAGGAAACCGAAGCATTACTGAATGACTGAAACTCGACAAAAGACCAATTATGAACTGTTTGCCTGAAGATTTTCAGTGCGAGACAGCGGAGCTCGTGCTGCACAGTCCCACACCAGGCCTACGAGGCGGTCTTCAAGCACTGTTACTCTTCGGTTTCTTTAAACCTGTAGAATGTATCGCGTTCCTAAATGCACACTGACGAAAAGAACATTTTCCTGTGCAAATGGATTTTGAAAGAGCACAGAAAACTGCTGAACACGGGTTTTGCCGGGACCGGACTTCAGGTTGAAGCCAAACAGTATGTTTAGGGAAAAAAAAGATTTCATTCAATACAGCCATGGTGTATGAAAATATAAACCATCAGTCTGAACAACAACAACGTTAACAGTAACGAAATAGAGCTGTGCGTTTGAAGGCAGCAGAAATTCACAGCGGAGGGAAGAAATGCATCACATCAGGGAACTGTTCTTTCCGTGAGACATTCCTTCAAGCGGAGTTTTCCTTTCTTTTTCCTTTGGTCTCTTACTTTCACCCACGGAAGACACACGAGCTACCCAGGTGCTGGAGGCAGCAGTGCTCAGCAGCCCTGCCGAGCTCCCGGCATGGCCTGGGCACGCCTGCACAGGAAGGGCAGGTGAGGAGGCAGGGAGTTCCAGGTGAGCATGCGGGAGGGCAGTGTGGTGCCACACGCTTTTCCTACACTTTTCCATTTACTTCAGAGTCCTCCCCGGAGTGCCACTTGCAGCAGTTCCCCTTAGGAGCCGTTTCTCTGTGCCAAGGAAATACCACTGACCATTACTCATTTTAGGAAAAATAATCCACTTTTTTTTTACGGAGGAACTATTAAAATAAGTACCGTTACAAGAAAAAATAAGCAACTGTGGATCGTGCCTGACACAGAGCCCTGATTCCTTGTGCTCCCCTGATCTGTCAGCTGTCTCCTCCTTCCAGCTGCTTCCCACCGTGCCACCTCTGGCTCTCAGCTGGTGTCACCAGGAGCCGCACCATCCCCAGTGCTGCCCGGTGTCGGGGTGCTCCAAGCACAGCGTGGTGACCACACTGCTCCTCTTGGGCTTGGCACACCACCCTGGCCGTGGCACAGCTTCTATGCACGGTCGGCTCTGCCCGGAGCTTGCAGAGGGTACGCGCATCTCATGTGTGTGGGCAGAGCTGTGACGGAGGTCCGGGGCCCCGTGGCGCATGGGCAGGCAGCACCGCGCCGATGCTGGGAAGGGACACGGGCTGCAGAGGGTTTACTTCGGGATTAGGGGAGACCTTTGCCGCCACCGGTCAGCCCCACGCTCCCAGTTGCTCCTGCATTAGCGTTTGGGCTGCCTGGCTAATTGTGGCATGCGAGCGGCGGGCTGCACAGATGTCAGATGTCACGCTCTATCTGATGAAGAGGTCTCTGCCTCGGGCTGTTTATATATGACCTACCAGAATTTCCTGCTGCATGATGAAATAATTAGGGGGCCCTCATGCAGGGAATAATG
>JANHGO010006506.1:0-21311 GCA_024606505.1 Aquila spilogaster
GGAGCAGTTCGTGAAGAACTGCAGCCCGTGGGAAGGGCCCACGTTGGAGAAGTTCGTGAAGGACTGTCTCCCGTGGGAGGGACCCCACGCTGGAGCAGGGGAAGAGTGTGAGGAGTCCTGCCCCTCAAGCGGATGAAGCGGCAGAGACAACGTGTGATGAACTGACCGTAACCCCCATTCCCCGTCCCCCTGCGCCGCTGGGGGAGGAGGAGGAGAATCCGGGAGTGAAGCTGTGCTCGGGAAGAGGGGAGAGGTGGAGGGAAGGTGTTTTGAGACTTGGTTTTCTTCCTCATTACCCTGCTCTGGTCGATTGGTAGTAAATTAAGGTAAGTTTCCCAGGCTGAGTCTGTTTTGCCCCTGACAGTAACTGGTGAGCCAGCTCTCCCTGTCCTTCTCTCGACCCACGAGCCCTTTGTTGTATTTTCTCTCCCCAGCCCAGCTGAGGGGGGCGGGGGGCGGTGCGTGGAGCGACAGAGCAGCTTTGGGGGGCACCTGGCGTCCAGCCAGGGTCAACGCCCACAGGGGGAGGGAAGAGAAAGCGGGCCAAAGGACTCAGGAGATGGCCACCTGAAGGAGGAGCGATGCAGCACGAAAAAGCAAGCTGCGCAGCTGGGCTCCCCCGCCTCAGGCCAAAACGGCTCTAACCCTTGGTCATAGGTATCAAACCCCTGACCGGCGGCACTCGACCGCTCCCCTCTTCATGAGGAAGACAACGGGACGTGTAAAAGTCCCTTTAGTATCCCACTGGACCTGTGTGTTTCCATAGTGTATTTCATAGGGCGCTCTAAATATCAGGATCCCAATCTTAGTACACTTCAAGTTTTTCTTTAGGGGAGCCTGAAGACCATGAGGCCAGGAGTCAGCACCTGGGGCTATAGGACGCTCTTTCATAGTGTGGCTTTCCTTCTGCATCGTTTCCCGTTGAGACCAAAGTTCTGAAAGGACAATTTATGCCGACTTCAGAAAAGGAAAACATAGATAAATATTCAGAGTAGGCTAATTGCCTGTATACCGATATCTATGGGAAACCTGTTCTGTCTGGTTTGGTAACCACTGTATAACAGCTAGCTGAGGAAGAGATATAATTAAGTTTAAATATGTGCAGGGTTAAGGACAGCAGTAAGGAATAGACAACAGGGGTTTTTTTGTGAAATTATAAAAGTTGAAGTGGAACTATTTTTTCTGAACTGAAATGAAGATAGGGAGTTCGGTTAAGCTTGAGACATCCTACCTAGAGTTAGAATATTAGCAACAGATATGCAACAATAAATGCAAGACTAGTATGAGATTCACCAATCTGTAAAGGCAATCATAAAATTCACACTGCATATAGCATGCATCCCATCTCAAATACAGCCAGGGTCTCTTGACTTGTAGGCAAAGCAATTCACATAAAAAATTTAAGCGATAACCAATATTCCTCCTCCACTTTCTCCCATATGCAACCTAAGGACATTCTCAGGAATATTCACTTACTTGTTGTCTTTCTGTTGACACTCTCCAGAGAAGGACTCCGGCAGGGAATTAGCCTGTAGGACTTGCTTCTTGCTCTATGGTCCGAAACAATCATAGTCTGTTTATGTGCATTAATTGGAAGAAAGGGTGCAGCAGGTTTCATGCATGTATTGTATACGCATCTAGCGTGTAACAGCTTACTCATAGTTCTGTGAGGCAGCACAGAAGAGGAGGAGGGGTATAGATCAGCCACTCGGGCTTCTACTGCTTCAAACCACCTTTTAAAACTCTGCTCAGAATTGATTAATTAGCAACAAATACACATCACATGGCCCACACATCTTACATTTCCAAGATGCTACTAGTATCTTCTCCAAGTGGGACATTGCTTATTGTGGTTTCCAATATAGTTCCACTGATTCTACCTTCTTTAAAAAACAAACCAAAGAAAACAAAACCGACCCCACCCAGACCCGAAACTCAGCTCTTTCTCCCATTCCAGGCACTTGTGTTACTGCTTACAAAGATCAGGTCTTGCAGTCATGACTTCCACAGTGCTTAAATTGGACTCATGCCAGCTGGGGTTGTACCAGTGGGACAGGTGTTCTCTTATTTCTTCCTAACAAAATGTGTTTGATGTCAACTCATCCCAATTAAGGTAAAATCTTGTGCCTGGAGGGTGCTGTCAGATCAGTTGTTAGTGAAGCACATCTAGAAATCACAATACGTCATGTGAGAGGAAGTGCCCCTTCCTAAATGAGTGGAAAAGTTTGTATTTAAAAATACTAAGACTGTTTGCTTTTTAAACTCACATTTCAGAATTTGCCAGAAATTCAGGAATATTTTCTCTTAGAGAAGGTATTGCGTATCTTTTCTTCCTTGTTTTTAAGATTTTGCTTCAGCAGGCTTCATGGCAAAGGAAAAAAAGCCAAAAAAGCAAAAAAAAAAAAGCAGTGGAAACACTACTGCAAGAAAACAACAAACATGAATAAAATGCTACCCCTTCAAAGAAGAACATGTGAGGTTTATCTAACGCAAATACTGAGTCAATCTGGACCCTAGCAGCTGAAAGAAAATATAGGAAGAAAAAGGGAAAATCCAGCAGGAGAAAATAAGAAATATAGTTTGGGCACTTAGTCCCTGATGTCAGATGTGTGACATGGTTGTGTTTTATTCCAAGCAAAATTTCCTATCTGTGAGGTTATTAGAGTGACAAAAAGTGCCGTGAAAAGCAGAGCAAACTCAATTCCTCACTGCTAGGCAGCTGGGTGAGCTCAATGCTTTGCTCTCTGCTGAGGCAGAAAACAAAGGGAAGTTTCCTGGATCCCCAGCAAAGCCCGGGGCCCCCGGCCAGCAAAGCCGCATCGATCAGTCAAGTTTGGACCTGCCTACGCAACTTCTTTATCCTGCCACGTAGGAATGGTACCCTCTGTCTTCCTAACAGAAACACACGAAATCAGGAACCAGTCCTGGGATCTGTGAACAGAAGTCACTGCAGGTATCTTCCATGATAGTATCTGTGGAAACAAAGGCACGCAGGTCTTTATCTGCTTTCCTAAATGAAGTTCCTGAACTACAAAACAGGATCTGGGTCGGTTGTTTTGGGTGTTGTGATCCGAGATGACTGCTATCACACAAACCGTGGGGCCACTTTCCTGCTTTGGTGGCCTGATCTGGAGGGACCCAGTCCTTGAAAAAGTGCCAGGCTGAGGCAGGTCTCACATATTCTTCTTGACTCGAACAGGCCGCTCTTTTTATATAGCATACGTAATGCCACAGTTGTGCTGTATTTTGCTATTTTTGTTCATTTTCAGTTCTTTTTTAACTTTTAACTTAAAAAAAATTACATAGGCACAGTGTGTGTCTGCATGGTGACATACTACTCTGTCCATATAGCACTGTGAGAGATAAAAGGATTTTTTGTTTGTTTGTTTCTAGTTTGCCTTAATCCTATTTATGGGCAATCATCAGCAGATAAATGGCCTGTTAAATATATCTTTGTCTAGGCAAAAGTTGAACTTATGAACCTGATAAAATGAAAGCAATTTCTAAATATTCTATGCTGGGGATTTACGTTAATTCAGTCTAAATCATATCAATTATAAGTGACAGTTTACCCAGGACATTATTTTGTGTTTCTAATTTTACCCTAATTATTTTGGTTCAGTAGATTTATACCAATTGCTGTTACAGATCTTCATGCCTTTGTCTACCCTCTTTGTTGTGATCCCAGCCTTCTAGGAAACAGATATGCACTACAAGTAATCTCTTCTTCTGCCATACTGCATAAAAGCATATTGTGCATTCATACATCATGGTATTTTTTTGCTTAAGCAAATTAGTAGAATCTTCACAGCATTTGATACATGTCTACAGCTTGTAGGATTTTTTCTTTAATTTTTAACATCAGAGGAAGTTCATGTTTATGTTCCGGAATGACTTGAATGTCCCAATGTTCTCAGAATCTCTGCTGGCCAGAAATATTCTCCATTCCCAAGGCACCACAGGTAGATCAAAGGATCACAGCCTACTCTGACCTTCATGGGAACACGCGTGGGCCAGACGTTGCTCCAATCACACACAAGACCCCTTCTACATCAGCCTGGGTTTGTATAACGGGTTTACAGTTTGCCCTTTGGCTCTGGTCGCAGGGTCAATATAGGCATGTTTGCATGGGCGGTGTCTGCGGTAGGAATGCCAAGTTTCAGATGACAATCTTTTTGTTGTTGTTGTTTAACTATTTTAGGAAAAAAACCAGTTTTCAAGCATTTTGTGCTATTTCCTTATGATACTGCATTAACACTGGGCTTCCTTTTTGCAGAAAGGCAGGGTGTGTACCAGCATTCAATTAACTCAGAGCATGATTGAGGGAGGAGTACAAACTTTGACAACAGTGACCAAAAAAAAATAAATTAAGTAGCAACAACGTACATAGCAAATGATTAGAGAGACAGAAAACCTTTCCTTCCTCCCTGAGACAAACGTAACTTAAGACTGTGTGGAAAACATGGCAACTAGACAAATTGCCCATTTTCAAGGCACCTCCCAGGCTTGGCCCATGGTCCAGTATAACAAACCCCGAAGGCAGCAGACACAAATAGTTTTCCCAGCAATCCTGACACACAGTCTATCCATCATCCATAATGCCTTGTTTCCCGGAGAAGACTCCCGATGAGGAAACCCACCTTTAAGTAAAGAGAAAGGGCAGAATTAATTGCTGCTGCTGTAAAACATACCGTACAGATTACAGTGGCATGTTGCTGCAACTGTGGGGCTTGCATCACAGGATAATACCTTATCTACGTGAATTAGAACTATGGGGTCAGGTTCTGCATCAATGTACAATTTCTATACCACTCTCACCAGTCAAGTACTACTCCACATGGGATTTTGGTTGTGTTTTCACTGGAGACAACAGCAGGACTCTCACTGGTATCAGAAAAGCCGGGACTTTTACAAAAATCAGTCAGGAATGCTGTTTGCAGCCTGTCAGAAAATATTTATTTCAGTAAACAGAATATTTGCTGTATGGAAATGGATCAAAGTTTTTTTCTCTGAATCTATAATGAGGGGGTTTTGAGATGGTGGTTGTTTTGGGTTTTTTGCTTGTTTGTTTGTTTTTACTTCTTCCCTCCCCTCCCTCCTGATCAACTGTCCTCTGAACTTAGTGGGTATCTTTCAAGAGAGAATGGTTTTTGGATGTGGTACTTCATGGCAGATGGTATAAAGGACTACCAGAAAGGAGCACTCCTTACTTAGAGGTCAGAGGATATCTTCCCATCCCTTTAGATGGCTTAACAGCTCTGTAAGAATAACAAATCTGTTTAAAATAGGAAATCAGAAGGAAATAGAGCTGTGTCAGGCAACATTAACACTGCCATGTGCAATTTGACCTTGGACAGCTCATCAGATCTCTTGTTCAGCTCATTCATCATTATTCTAAGCTGTCAACATGAACACCCTTACTCATTAATTATACATTAACCTCATTCATGACTTTTAATCTATAATGGGTCAGGATGTTTAAAAATAATTAAATAAGAACGTGCAACGGTAATAAGGATAATACATGTACCAGAGTTTAGGGCATCTGACTGCAAGTCAAAAATAGGTGATGCTGAACAATTAAATGGGAAATAAATAAAACAAAAACAAGAAAGGAGAGGTCTCCAAATCTCCAACCCTGCATTTAGAACAGTATTATCTTTAAAAGATTCCCAAAATATGCAGCTTGTAGGCTTCTGACTTTTTTTTTTTTTTTTTTTTTTTAAAGTTACAAAATGAGCATCAGTTTTCAAAGCAAGGAAATATGATCTGCTGTAAGCAGATTAGTGGATCAAACTGTTAGGCACCAGCTCAGATAAAATAGGGATGGGTTCTTGACGATGTTCAGACTCTCTTCTGCTGGTCGAACTGCCGATGCTCCCATTTGGTGGGTGCGTTTGCTGGGTGGAGTGCACTGACTGCAGGAGACGACATTGTTTTCAGAGCACGCTGTCTTCCCACAGGTTGGTGCATCCATCGCCTGGAAGCTGAACCGCTTTCTCAGTGGGTCTTCTAACCTATGCAGTGGCTCGATTTCCAAGCAACCTGGGGTGACAGCAATCTTCTGAATCTGTCAGTCAGTTCTCTGTGCTGAATATTAGATTCAACAGAGGATTTACCTCCATGTTTCCAGCACTGATAGTGTTCTAATTCTGAAATTATCATACATTGTTTCTTCCTATAGTTAAAGGAGTTTTCACATCACACAGCACTAGGGCACCTTGCTTTCTGATATCACAAAGGACTTTTCATATTGTGGCAGTTGTCTGCAGGAAGCTGAAAGTGCCAAGGTTTCCAAAACAGGCTTGAAGCAGAAATAAAATTTTATACCCAAGGAAGAATTACTACATGCCACATAACATTTCAAGCTAAAATAATGTTTCATCAAAGATTTAGGGAACAAGGATTAGTTTTTTAAACCTAGCTAAGTCAATGAATCTTATATCCCATATACTGCTATACATTATGTTCTGAGATACATTTCACTATGCTAACTCAAGGCTGTTCTAGTGAGGTTGCTTCAAAGAAAATACCCTCAACTGAGAGGACATTTCACTGACCTAGTTTAAAAGAACTTGTGAAACCCACCAGCACGAGGATGTCCAGGCAGGTGGTCAAAGAATATTACACTGCCTGTGAAGTACTTAATGAATTTCAGAATGGTAAATTATGGAGTTCAATAATGGTCAATTATGGAGCCTCATCTATATATAGAAGGATTTACCTTGAAGAGGAAAAACAGAATAATTTGTCCCAGCTGCAAATGGATGCCATTGGAAGTATCCAGACTATGCTTTATTATTCCCAGAGAAGCTAAAAGCCTTCATAAATAATTTTTGACCACATCCAGGATTGTCAATGGACTCCAAGAAAGTTAGGGGTAGTACCTGGTAAACTTCAGTAGAGGCTGGGTACTACCTGGAGCACTTGGAAAATCCCTGTCTCTTTGAACAGCTGGATTCTGCTCAGCTCTAGAAAAATACATGTATTTCATAGCTCTGAAATACTCCGTACAATTTTAACCTTAAAAATGTCCAAATGCGATGGTAGGCGCTTAATCTGATTGCCTACTGAGTTTAGTAGAACTCTGCCTGTGGCATTAAATAACAGTACCTTTGTGTAATCCACTGGTTACAGGTCCCTGTTGTGTGGCATCCACAGAGGTGCGGGATGTTAAAACCCACCTACACAGCCCTGCTCTTCTCCCTCCACTGCAGCAGCTCATGCTTTTAACTCCAGACATCTCCGGGGCAGGTTAGCCAAGGTAGTCAGCATCACATATGTACACTTATAAACTACCTTTTATCTGATGATCTCAAAGCACTTCACATCCATTAATTAAACTCTAAGGGCTTGGTAATAGGTTGAGATGAGTATTTTCTGCTGTCCCTCAGGTAAAACAGCAGTTTCACTTAGATATGAGCAGCAATTGGCTTTAAACCTAGAGAAGCTGTTTTTATGAGCAATCCCAGATCTGTATGTAGTAAAAAGTACGATTACGTGGGATGGACTCGGTTTGTGCTAAAATGGGAATTCAATTTTAATTCAAAATACCTTTAACGTATTTCTTTCTTACACTGAAGTGAGCATATTGGGCTATTTATTCCCAAATGGAATTCCAGCAATGGGGGTTACTGAGGATTTAGTCCCTGAAATGTATTTTTTTCCTTACATCTGTTTCAGAAAAGCCTGTTCCACATGTGATCAGTATCACAATTAAAGGACTTTTCTGTGTATGTAATGCTTCCAAGTTGACACATCTAACCATGTATCTGGGCAATGTAAAATTAATCCAGTATCAGTAAATCAACAGGAGGCTTTTTTTTTTTTTTTTTTAAAGGGATGTTAGTTCACACCTTATAAACCAGCTCTAATTTCCATTGTTGGGGAGTATTGTCTTTTACTCAGAATTCTGACTTGAGGTGTGGGACCAATGAATAGAAACTCATAAAGGGGGAATTTCTCCTCTGTGGGAGGCACCAGTATTTTAGAAAGGAAAGAAGGTGCATCTATAAAGAGAAGGCGTATTCTCAAACTTTGTCAGCATGAAAAATATCAGAAATAGTATCTTAAAAATGAAAAGCCATATTTGAAAGCATAATTAAAGGGATAACATGTTCCAAGCCCTGAAATGTCATCCCTTCTCTGTGCCTCAGTATCTCCTTCTCTAAAATGCATATCATGACAGTAGCCTGTTTGGTGAAACATTTCCATACCACCTGGTAAAAAGCATCATCCAGAAGCTTACTCACTGTTATTGAAAGTGAACCTGAGTAATTGTTTCAGATAAAATGACAGACTGCCATATAATCAATACATCCTTCCAGTCTGAATCCTGCAACACCAAAAAGATATTCCCTTCCCATCCCAAGACCACACTTAGACCAGCTGTGACCTGTTATGACTGAACGGTGTAGCAGTGATAGTCATTTCAGCTGGTCCATGTGTATTTCTTCTGTTTGAACGCATAGCATTTTTTCTTAATTATTTCTGACTTTTCATCCAGCATGCTGTAAGCTTCTTATGAAGAAAAGAAAATAAATAATTCAACTTCCACTTATTCCAGGAGGAGACTGGCTGTTCTAATCTATCCTTGGAGAATAAACAAGCTAGCTGTTCACATACAGCTTATTAGAGTATGACAAATAAACATGTGCACGATATTGCAATGACAATAAGGATAGGGAATACCAGAACTGTATTTTGGGCTGGATGGAATCTGAGGCTGGGACCATTTCCAGTTCCCTCCCAGGGGCTTGAAAGTTTGGCTATGCTTTTGCCCGTAGCTGCAAGCCAGAGACTGGTAACAAATGTCAGTGCAATAAGGAGTGAGGAAGAAAGGACGGAGCCAGAGAGTGTGTCAGAGCGTGGATTAATTCCCCATCGCGAGAGTGCTCCGGGCTGCTTTGCGCAGTGCGTTCAGAGAGAGCTCTCAAATGAGTTAAAAGTCTGGTCGAGAAATACGGTTCCTTGGCCACCCAGGAGCGAGACTCTCTGTTTAGGGTATTCTGTTGGAAATATTAATGTGTTAGGACACCATGCTGGGAAAGCTTCTGCACCTGCTTTAGAGAAACCTTTCAAAACACATATTACTTGCTGCCTCCAGGAATGTTTCTGTTTTACTTGGAACAAGTGTGGGATGAAACATTGAAGCAGTTTTGGACCAAAATTTAAGTTTCCCCCTTTCCCAGGGACAGGGTCTGTGAATCTCTCGTGCTTTCTGTCTGGCTCAATGAATCCTGAATTTTAGCTCTTACCGATGGATGATCGGGGCCTCACCCTGGCGCAGCCCACAGGTTGATGGATCAGGTGAAAGACAAGAAATGAGCCTGCACCCCTTGAATCCTAGGTAAGAGGTCTTATATCTAGGCCCTGGCAGACTGAATACAGTAGAGCAACACAGGAGAATAATTTCACTGACAAAGTCTCCCGAAAGCTTCACTGCATCAGCATTTGGCCACTGCCTTGGGAGCCCTGCAGAGCTGCGGAGCATCAGCCTTGCAATGGGGTTGGGTTTGGCACCGAAGGCTGCCGCTTACTTCCAGCACCACCGGAGCAACAGGGGCTGTTGTCCTCACTTGAAAATGTTTCAGTAAAACATAAAACCTTTGGATTCTTTCCTCTGAAACAGTAAAATATGCAATTGGATTGGAGTTGCCTTCATCCACAGGAGATAACTGACAATCTTGCTTGATGAGAGCGAACTGCATGTGTCACCAGAGAGAAAGAGTGTCTGAAGAAGAGGAAACCATCCATCTTACCACCCTGACCTTTCTGATAGCCAGCTAGTAGTATGGGCAGAGCTCCACCGATCACTTCAAAGTTTATTGCTCTGTTAGTCCTCTTTGATTGACAGATCACCTAATGGATAATAAATTACTGCCCTCCACTCGGACTGGGGGCTGCCTGCATGTTGCTAACGCTGATTTTTCAGAACCTACTATCACTCACTCTCTGCTTTTGCAATTTAAAGGGATGCGAGTTCAGAGACAATAAATAAATACAGAGGACTGGGATTTCAAGGGTATGTGTGGGGAATTGACAGCACGGTGCCCTCTAAATTTCGGTGTGACACAGGCTCCCACATCCCTCGGGTCTTTTTAAAAATCTTGCCGCTTTACTCTTGTGCCTGCTGCAAACCTGGTTGTCTCTCTCCCAGGCATCTGAGGGTGGGAGAGCGAAGCCCCTTTCCTTGGTCTCGGGGGGCACACCGGGGAGGAGGGGGCTCAGCGGGATGCTTGCCTTGGGTGCCTGCCTGAACCAGAGGAGAAAATGTGCTCTGCAGTGAGATGAATCTGAAGAAACTCCACCTGAAACCAGTGGTGCCTCTGCCAGGACGGGGCCCGACTCTCAGCTTTTACTCAATTCCAGTCACAGTGACTTGCTTTGGCACGCGAGCAAGCGTGGAGCAGAGACTGAATAAAGACCTCAGGGTTTTGCCCATAAAAAGAAAATGAAGTGGAAACGCCTCTCTTGAGGTTGGAGAGGCCAGGATTTGTTATGGCTGCTCTGGGTCACCGAGAGCGCCGCGAATCAGCGACGCTTTCCTCAAGAGCTGCTGTCAGCCCTGCCACTTCCATTAGTTCTGCCACGTGTCAGGACGCAATTAAAAAAAATGTCCCTCTTTCACACTTACCTTTGGGACCGGTGGGCTTGTCGCCAGCGCCGGGGAAGAGGCGCTCCAGCTGCTGGTCCCACTGGTACTGCGGTGCGAATACCAGAACGTGTAAGCTAGAAAAAGCCACAGAAAACCTCAATTCTCACACGGGTGAGATTTTCCAGAGCTCTGTACGGATGGAGCAGGACATGTTTAAATGTATTAGCAAACCGTATTCCCTAATCTTAGAGCGCTGCTTTCCTGGAAGACTGGGGGGGTGGAAAGGCTCTGACATTAAGCAGTGTAATTTTGCATGTAATTTTGCACTGCTTTCCTGAAGGCAAAGGACCTTCCTCCTGTGCCAGGGATCTCCCCTAGGCACTCTGGTCGGGGTGCTGTTGTTGAATGATCATACGTGCCTGTGATAGCTTTAGCTAAGATTGTGGAGAAGGGAGCACCTGCATAAACCTAAAGAATTTGGGGGTCAAAAGAAATCATGTTCCTCCCCCAAAAGAAACCAACACACTCAGCTGGATCCAAACTGGTGCTGGTGGAGCTACACCATTATCCGTGGGCATACGCAGCTCCTCTAAATCTCCCTGTCCCTGCATTTTCTAGGGTTCTTGCGTGGTGCACCAACTGTTTTGAGGCTTTCATTTTAAATTACCAAATTAAAAGTACCAACCGCAGAGGCACCATCAGCACGGCAGGGAGCTCCCACAGGTTGGGTCTCTCTTTTCTGGCAGGTGTTTTTCTTTAGTCCCAGGATTGTGCCTTTTCCCTACACTCTGAGTTTTCTCTCTCATTCCCCCCAGCCCCAGCCCCCGGTCTCTGATAGCAGCTGCCATCACCACTTCACACATTTTCAGACACATACTTGGGCATTCTCCGGGCAGTGAGCTTGGGACGGAGGTGCTGACCTCTCATCTTGCTGCTCCGTAGCATCCCAGTTGCTCCTTACAGCCACCACTAGATCTCTTAATTCTTCACCCGTGAAACTGTAGATTTTTGGGACAGACAACATCTTTCATTGCTTTTGTGAACGCTCGCGTCTCAGAAAATCTAGCCCAGTGGGGTTTGGTGCGTGTCTGCATCTCCAGCCCCTACGACACTGCACATACTCAGAGCTTTCATTATATACTCTCCTTTTCCCTCTTGACTGAGGGAACAGTGAGACCTTCAGAACGTGTTTATGAAATCTGCGTTACTTGTTCCTGTAACATTTATTTTTCTCCCTCTTTGGAAAGCACAGAAGTTCAACACGGGCCCTTAGAAACACAGCTGCTGTTATTTTGCAGCTGGGTGCTACTATGTGGAGAGCATCTGAAAAGGGAGGCTTGAACATAGGAAATTAGATGCAAGTTTACATCACTGTGGAGAACAATACATGAAAAACTTGCGATGTAGATTTTAATCCAAGATTTTTAATATGAATATTTCATCCTGCAGCCTTTACAGTTGAACGGAGGTTTGAAAAGTCCATCTATGTACAGATCTGTGGAGGACAAGCCAGTATTTACTCTTCTTTCTTGAACGACGGTAAGCCTGGTGGGTTACACAACACAGCCCTTCTTTATACCCTCAGTTTAGGAATGTGCTATGGCTGTTCAAGAGAGCATTTATGTACACCAGTGAACTCTAAGTGTAAGCTGAATGTTTAGCACATTTTTCAGTGCTATCTTCACAGCATGGTCTATAGGCAATGTGTTCCATTTACCCATGCTTCTTACATTTCTGCATCCTTATATTAAAGCTTATGGCTTAAAAAGAAGGGAACTGTGTTGCTTCATTTACCAGTATCAAATATTTTTACTGAGAATAATTGCTTGTCCAGAGTTTGCTTATATAAGAATTAAACAGGGTATTCCATTAAAATTATTAAAAATATCTTTCTATAGCTCTGCTCTCTCCACTTCTCCTCTAATGTTCAGAATCACATAAAATAATAATGAGCATACATAGCCTTCTGCTGTTTTCATAGACAAGGCAGTAAAGAGACAGTTGCTGTTCCCTTGAGTGCTAGCCCACGAATCAGGAAGTCTAATCAGCTACAGTATCTGACACACTAGATAGCCCCTGTATTTCATTATTGCTATATTAAAATCTTTCCTATTTGAATTCTGTATTCTCTATTAAAAGGAGAGAGAGAGGTAGAAAAGATAATCAAGAGAGGGCAAGAAGAAAGGACTTAAAGAAAAGTAACTCTCTTTTAACTCCCGCAGCCTGATGCTTTGGAATTCTGTTTCCAGTGCAAGAACTGGTCTGAAAATACCCGGAGCAAGTACCTGGCATACTGCGGCCGTCGTACACCCCTGGGGCTGTCTTGTAAGAGTTCAGCTTTAGTAGCCTGGGTAAGACCCAGCGCTGGCTTGTGGTTCTGCCTCACAGAAAACGCTCAGTGAAAAGTAACTGAACAACGGTGTTTTTCACTGCTTGCCCATACCACTTGCCTACCGTGCCTGTGCCTGCAATTGAATATTCAGGGTTCCCTTGGTTAGGTCCAAGGATTGCAGAGGGGCAGATGCTCTGAAGCTGCACTGGGGGTCAATGCAAAGGCAGTTTTTCCTGGGAGAATCTGCTGCTGGGTGTTGCCAGTCTCTGACTATCCACAGTGTGGAAGATGCAGCATCGCTGCAGCCTTGCCAGCAGCGTGGCTGGTGTGTAGGTTTCATAAAAGCAACATCTTCCAACACGCTCAGAAATAGGAGGCGCGTCTCTTTGTGCACCAGTCCACGCTGATCTGTAAATTAGGCTGTGACAAAACAAATTAGATTTAATTTTGCATAGCTGTCCAATGGCATTACTACATGTGTTATTACATAATCCTTTGAATCAATAATTTGACTTTACATGCTTGCATCTTATGAAATTGAGAAAGATCAGTTCAATACCTGTAGGCAGTTGCTGCGTGGCACAGATGTATATAATATCAAACAATAGATGTCACTGTTATGCCAATAAAAATGGGTTCTATTTACAGTTATTGGTAGTTTCAACCTCCATTGCACAAAGCTGCTAAGTCAAAAGTGTAGAGCCAGGGCACTCACTGATACATGACACTTTTTTAAACATGAGTCCTGCACCTCCTTCTGTTTTTTCATCTATCAAATTAGACACAAAAATTTTAAAAGCCAGTTTAAACAAAATAAAAAAGATATTTTCCTATGGCTTTATGCAAATTGGTCACGCAAGAATAGCACCGCTACCCAAAAGTTACCACGAGCAGGAGAAAAAGGGATGTGGGAAATTTAACTGGAGAAATATCAGAGATGGAAACATTTCTGCTTAGACTTCTTTCTTTCAAAGGAAAGGGTGGTGTATTTATTCTCCTCACTTTGGAACAATAACAGGGAGGATGGCATGTATCAACTCACCAAAAGGGAAGGACCAGGTTATAAGCAGTAGTTTGTTGAGAGACAAGAAATGAGGGAGAGGCATCACAGGCAACATCCCACAGCAGCAAAAGACAGGGAGAGTCTGCAGAAAGAGGGAGTAAGTACCCAAGCAAAGTTTGAGCTCCAATGTCCTCTTTCAAGAGGTTCTTAACGCTGCTTGAAATTGGTATAAAATTATGTAAATTAGACTGCGAACAATATAAGAAACTCCAGACCAGCAATGGTACCCTTTTGCTCAGCTGTAAGCAAGACCCGTGCAGAGTCAGCTTTCGGGTGATGAGCAAAACCAGTGAAGTCTAACAAATCAGAATGAGTTTAAACATCAATTTCAGGACAAGACACGAGGAAACTGGGCAGGTTATTATACAGCAGCTGTTCACCAGCTACTGTTCTATTCCTCAATATCAAGAACACAGTTTGCTGAGAGAAAATGTCTGTGCTCAGTGGTCGTAGGAGCCTATTTGTAGCCGTAAGAGAAGAAACAAAATGCTTCTTTGTCGCCAACTGATTTAGAAAAAAAGTGGACAAGCGTTTTGGTGCACAGTGCTGTCATCAGCCTGGCCCCAATCAGTCCCAAGGAGAAGGAGGTTCCTGATTTTTTTGCTTCTTACCATGAGTTTGGAAGACATAAATTAATTCAACCAAAACCTAAGTCTTCTAAATAAGAAAAGCCACATGGTAGGTTTACATCAAACCTCTTTCATCCAGAATGTGAAGGAGATCATTTATAATTTCTGGATAGACGACACCTGAACTGTACGCACAAAGAGGTGTTCTTTCAAACAAAACCACCAATGTTACGTACGTAAATGCCAAACCTTTACCATGCAGATTTGATCGCACCTACTCAGTAAAAACCCCACAATATTACACTGAGGAGGACAGCTGGCTCCATCCAGTCCAATACCTGAGAGAATTGCTAGGAATTTTCTTTCCAGTTTGCAGACAAGACTGTGCTTGCCATTTAGACAACATTGTGATGCAGATTTAAACATTTCTGTGCTTATTTACCTAAGTACTGCAAGTTTTGCATGTACACAGGATCCTTGCATCTCAGCTTTCCTCTTCTCCGGTATATCTTTTCCTCTTCACTTGAAATCGTCTCCTCACATGTCACATCCCAGTCTCTTGCTGAGGAAATGATTAGGAGGTCACAAGAAGAAGAATGATTCAATATAATAGCAGAAACAAGAGAAAACTTCAAGGAACAATCTGAGGAATAACAACGTTGTTTCCATCACATATTCCTTGTAGCATTAAAGGAGCAAGAGCGGCAGAATACCAGGTGAATTGCTTCAAAACATAAAGTCTTTCAACATACCCTATGAGATATTACCTGCTTCTGTAGAAAAATAAAAGGAAAATGATACAAATACCTCATAAATCATAGCTGAGGTGCATATTTCAAAGATTCACGGGATTCTTGTACAAAGTAGGAAATGGTATGGTTTGCAATGTAACGTTGCCTGATAGCAGAGAGGAATTTTCAGCCACAGGCTTTCAGCTTGGGAAATGTAGGTATAAAAATTCAGTCTTTTACACGTACTTTTAGAGCACGGAGATAAAGCATGCTCCTGGACACAATTAAATCGAAAATGCAAAATCTTAGCATCTGTGAAAGTACAAATATTGATGTGCATCACTAAACATATGTTGCTGACTAAAGCTATTATTAGCGACAACAGTCATTCTCTACTCTGGAAAATCCCAGTTGCCTTGGGCTTTGTTTGAGCAGAAAACCAGAGAAAAATCTGAATAAAACCTTGTGAGTTAGCCTCATGATAACAGGCTGAGCTGTAATACCCAGATAATAATAAAGCCAAAAATACAGGGCTAAATTCAGCCATGCTTACTTGGTGCTAAATTGAGCAAATTGCATACTGCCTGCTGCAGAGGCAGTACCAGAAGGCATCTTGTTCTCCCAGATTGTCTTTGCAGGGTACAGATTATTTTGATCCATTCATTGCAGCTCCCATTTGGACTGACACCTCAGAACTGAACTGGAAACTCCAGATGCTGCAGTTTGGGAAGCTGGAGGTCCTGCTGGGGTTGAACCTCACTCGTTTCCTATCGCACAACGCACACAGCGAGCAGATCTTGTGCCTGCCTCTTTCACCCAGCTCTCCCCTTCCACCCTCCTACAGCAGCATGGGGCCATCTCCTGTCCTAGCTGCTGCAAGCCCCAGGTGAGCTGTCCTAAAACCACATCAAGCTGTGGGTTTTCTGGGCCCTGAGCTCAGCTTTCTACATCATTCCCCTGGACTTCCACAGAAACAGAGCCAAATAACGATGTCTTCAAATGGTCAACGAACCACCTGGTTATCGGAGGTATTGAGGAAAGGGGTTACCTTTGCGCAGGCTTGATCACAAGTGCCTGAGCCAGGAAGGTTTAAGCAGAGTTGTACTGCCAAAGTCGTGCTTTTAAACATCCTATTTCTGGTTCCAAAATTCACAAGATTAACTTTCTGTAAATATTTTTTTCAGCATGGTCTTCCAGCTTGGAAACATTTGGATTGTTACCTTTCCAAGTTTATTTCTGCTACCAAAAAGTCTAAAAGATTAATTAACCCCCAAACCAATATGATTCCGACAATTAAATAATTCTAGAAGATACAAGAGGAATGAAAAAACCTGTGTTCTGTGAGACGTGAGAGCTGGCAATGCTGGCAGAAGTTTTGAAAGGAAAGATTGTAAGACACGCAACAATATTACTGCTGACTGCCTGGTATGGAGAGTCACAGCTAGAAAGGCAGTTTGAACAGGAGAAGTAGATGGGAAGGCAAGTGGATGTGAGAGCAGAGGGCAAAGCAATTGAATGTTTCAAAAAACTGTGGATGAATCAATTTTATTTTTCAGCTGACGCACATGTTATGGGTTGAACTGTCCTGCCTGTTCAAGGGAGCATACGGGCATTCAGACGCTTTAGACTGAGGGAATTCAAACCTTTGAGGACTGCACAGGGAGAACAAGCAAGAGTTGGAACAAGCGATGAAGAAATCTAACAAGGAGTTCAGCAGAGACTGAATCAAGCTATGGAGGCACTGCAATGCTGCTCTGACAAAATTAACTGGCAAACACTAGGGAAGTGTGGAAAATAAGAACGTGTTTTACAGCCGAAGCTATTCTAAGCTCAGAATTAGGAAGGTAGCAGCTGGAAAATTTTACCAACATATATATGTATGTCTGTCTATCTATCTCGCTATATAGTTGCAATGGGAACTACTATCACTTGTTGACAGAGGAGGTTCTGAGTGTGTGTGTTCAGTCCTTATGAAACACTGAGGTCAAGCAGGGGCATATGAAGTATTGGAGGGGTGGGATGTAGAGCTCCTAAGTATAATGTCTCGCCAACAATAAAATCTCCCCTGGAAATGACTCAGGTAGGAAGAGAACAGATTTAAATCCTTGCAGCATAACAGAATAGCAGTATTTATGGTTAATTGTCAGGCACTAAATTATTAGATTAGCCAGGTTCTATTTATACAATGGTTGCTTTTCTTGTTCATTCAGCTACGATCAGTTATAAACAAAAACTCATCCCATAAAAGTGTTTCAGTTGTTTAACAGGCTAAGTGAACGGCTGACCTCACTATAATTAATTAGGGATCTTCATTTAATTGAACATTCATGGTCACCAGAGCAATGCAAACCTAAACCCCAGCACACTTACCTGATTCTGGTTTCATTACAAAGGCATGCCCTTGGCCAGTAAAAATTAGAATGAATTTTCATTGAATCTGTGAACCTTTATGGGCTGGGCTCTGTGGACACATGTAAACGCGCTTAAACTACATTTCCAAACCCAAAATACAAAGGGGTATTCTGTGGCTACAAACTCATGGAAAACAGGCAGAAGTCATGCTTAAAGTCTAGGTAATAGGAAGAAGGGATTCTGCACTCTACATACACAGGATTTATGTTTAGAAAGCAAAGGAAAATATGTAAATGAAGATCATCAAAGAAGGAAAAGAGGTTAATCAACACCTCGCATAATGACAAAAATGGAAAAAAAGGCTAATTTAGTTAATTCCTTTTGCATCTGCTTTAGAAAGCAGTAGGGTGTGCTCATGAGTCACCTTCTGAGCTTAGTTGCAAACAGCCTCCTGAATGTGTGAGTATAAACAAAGAGCGAATAAAATTCATTTTCCTACTCACTGCAAACCATCCCGCCCTGGTATGACTTTGTTCCAGCTCATTAAAACTGTGTTTCTAGAACTGTGCCCAACTCAATTAATTCATAACCCTTTTTGCCAAAACAGTTCATGCTCATGATTTATAGCTAACGCACGGCCACAGCATGTAAACAGCGGGGACTTAGACCTGGAGTAAGGACCACAGGCAGCCAAAAGAGTGAATCTATCACATGCCTTTTGTAGAAAACACTTCCTACACCCAGCTAAAAGGGAGCCTGCTAGATAGTCCCAGGCAAGGGACCATGGAGCCAGTGTACTTTCACATACTGTACCCCATGGTGGGGTACCTGGGCTTTACAACCTGCTGCTCTACTATATCCAGCCCCTCAAACACAAGAATCGAAGAGAAATGCTAAGGAAGGAACCTCAAAGAAGTTGATTTTCAGAAAGGAAAAAACCCTTTCATGGTAAATCCCTGCTGGAAACAACACACTTTTATCTTAATCTGGCAAGTAGTACCTATGTCTCATTGCATCTCTGAACACTACAAGCTGCTGAAACTAGGAACACCAAAACAAGCAGGATGCCAATAAATAAATGCTTGTAAAGTGCACTGAAGCTGAAAAGCACAGCATATTATTACTAGGAGATGACCAGCATTTAAACAACGTTTGGTGTCTCATAATTTCATCACTGAAAACAAATTTCTGGCTTGGTTGAAAGGCTGCTGAAGTTCTTCCATTGGTTTCAGCTGACTTCAGATCAGATGTTTTAAACGTTCACTAGCATAAACTGGTGGATGGGACCAACAGCCAGAGAGAGCTCAGATGGCGTGAGGAAATGGAGGGAGATTGTAATCAATTAATTAGGTATGATTTATACCATTTAATTTCTTCCACTTATTTGTTATCTTTTCAATATTTTATACTAATTCATTTCCAAATTGAGTAATAAGCATAGATACGAGTCTGATGCTTTGACCTCTCTACCAAGAGGAGTTTTTGCAGGGTTTCCCATCAGGGATGATGCACCAGTCTGGGGCTGCCACTCCTTGCATGCCACTGTCGCACTGATACGTGCTATCAGATGGTGCTTTGCTGGATGCAGCTTTTCTGACCCTTTGATCCGGCAAATCTCCTCTCATCGGGCCTCTGATACAGGGCACTGACTCCCCTGCTTCCCTCTGCAAACCTTGCAGGCGTATCTTCTCCCCACTGGTCAGGCAAGTGCCATGATCTTTAGTCTGATTTTTATGAATGCAGGTTCTAGCATCTTTTTCTTTTAATGTCTCATGAGAATACAGTTAAGAAAGAAAGATAGAGAGGGAGAGAGGAAAAAAAGTGAGCTGATGCTATAAAAAAGCCACTGCTTACACCATGACAAAATAACCCTAATTTCCCAAATATATCACACTCAGAAATGACAGTGCTTTGCACTCTAACGCCTTTTAAAATCACTCAAAATGTCTCCTACCCGGGGTACGCAACTTTCATTTTGGTGCAGTTTGACACAACTCTGAAGCAGCCTCCATCTAGGCAAGTACATATATATGTGTGTGCGTATATGTGTATATATATATTACAAGCATGAGGAAAAAACCTGCCCAGATGAGGTGAGGTACTTTTTTTGTAAATTCTTGCCTTTTCCTACAAGTTAGATCCTCACAACTGCACGTTTTTGCTTTCTACAGTGAAAAATACCTGGAAACAACACTGTAGTATTTTCCTATGTGTCTAACCCACTATTTTCAAGAACAAAACCAACCAAAATATCCCTGGAGACACTATTTAAGATTTTTTAAGCATCTGAGTTGTGGGGCAGTTTACACAGTGGCATCATAACAGCTCTCATTTTGCAGCAGTTTCAGGGTTCAGGAGTCTCCAGCACAGCTTACGGCATACAGGATCTCTTCGTGCAGCTCTGGTTGCTGCCCCGTTCTTCCTTGCAAAGAGCTGACCGGAATAATCTGACTTTTTCTTGGATCTTGGTCAGGATGCCAATTTTTTGACCCAGAACTGATTCAAACTGTGCAGCGTAAAAATCTACATTGTAGTCTATTTCCCCAGCCGTTTCTAAGAATACTTTCAACCGTCGCAGAGCTTCCCAATGCTTCTCCAGAAGCATTTTCTCATCCACCTCTTTTCTCTTCTGTGTTTCCCCCCCAGTACTGAAAGTAAATAACTGAGGGGAGACTTCCTTGTCTGCCTGAACCCCAAATAGCTGTAACTCTGCTGTCCTGGGACAGTTCTGCATAGTCCACGGTTTCTTCACATCTTTCGGCTGACGTGGGAACCTGAACACCTCCTGACAGGGCTGTCCAACGGAATTTAAATTCACCACCAGCTCCATCACATGGCTGGCATACCGTAGGGTGTTAAGGATGTGCTCACAGGATCTCATTCCTGGAGAGATAGTGACAATCATGCAGGTACAGAGTTTTCCCCTATAAACGAGTCCCTCAGGACCTGGGTGAGTTTGCTAGCCCTGAATGGGCGTGGGCTCTGTTATGCCTCAATACCTGGATACACTCTTTGAGTCCCAAGAGGCTTTTATTAGTATCAGCCCCCTCCAGCCTTGTTTGCCTGTCTGCAGTGGAGATGTTAGCTCCTCGCTCATTCCCAGCCAAATCAATCGAGGAAAACTTGCCATACAAATGCCGTCTCTTCTTTGGGTGTGATCTGGAAGACGGCATGGCTCCAGGGGGAGTGAGTGTTGGCAGAGGTCTTGCCTGACGTGCGACACTTGCTAACCGTTTCAATTAGCTTGATGAGATCTTCCACGCTGGTAACTTTTTCCTCCCACAGGCCCACCACTTGGATCTGCTGTTTACCGTCTTCCAGCACTCTCAGCTGCTTCTTCCAGTTCAGAAGGTCAAACGCTTTGCTCCCATAAATCTCAAAGAAGGCCCCATAGACTCAAAGCTCCAGTTTCTGGCAGCTGGGGTCCTGCAGCCTGTGGAAGACATCCTCGGCAACCAGGACAGAGATCTCTCTGGAGGTGTCCTGGTTTCAGCTGGGACAGAGTTAACTGTCTTCCTAGTAGCTGGTAGAATGCTATGTTTTTAAGTTAGGTATGAGAAGAATGTTGATAACACTGATGTTTTCAGTTATTGCTAAGTAGTGTTTAGACTAACGTCAAGGATTTTTCAGCTTCTCATGCCCAGCCAGCGAGAAAGCTGGAGGGGCA
>JANHGO010006507.1:0-21311 GCA_024606505.1 Aquila spilogaster
CTGAGCCAAAGAATGCTATGGGGGCTACAGACGTTTTACCGGGGGGGTGGGGGGAACGACTGTGAGGGGTCTTACGGAGGTCCCATAGGGGCTGAGGGCCCCACACCGGACCCACCTCGCCACCCGAGCGCGTCCCCATGACAACACGCGAGGCGGGGCCAACACTGAGTGGGTGTGGACTGCGCGGGAAGGGGTGGGGCTGTCCCGAAAGGGGCGCGGTCGGGGGAGAGAAGGGCGGGAGGAGTGGGCCACATAACCCCCCTTTACCTGAGCCGTTATGGGTCTCTCCTGGGTCCGCCCCCGCAATTTTATAGGACTCTGGGGGATCACGGCGAGACCAATCGCTGCGCCGCTGCTGAAGCACCATTGGACCACTCCTGGGCCAATCGCTGGGCCCCGCCCATAGCCATTTCCAGCCAATCACCGCGTGCGCTTTGGATCCGTCTTTTGGACCATTGCTGGGCCCGTCGCGGCGCCATCTCTGGGCCCCGCCCCCGCCGCCAGCGCACCAATCACAGCGTGCGCTTTGGATCCATCTTCGAGCCGTCGTTGCTCCAATCCCTGCCCCCTTCGCGCGGTCTCTGCGTCACCTTCGGACCGCGCTGGGCTCTCCCCGGGTTCCTTCCTGGGATTAGTGCTCCTGCCATCCCAGGGCCAGCGCTGGTATATGCCCGTCACCGGTCCCTCACCGCTGCCCTCCCACTCCCGGTACCCTCCTCTCACGGACACGACTCCTGAGTACACCGCTCCCACAACCAACCCGGCTTTATTTACAGCAGTGCCCCGAGGGCTGAGGGACAGCGGCGGCGACAGAGACAGTCCCATGACGCGGTCCGATCCTGAGCGGACCCGGGGCTGTCCGCTGCCATCTCGCGGCGTCCCCGCTGCAGGGCAGTGTTTCCCGTCCACGTGTCACGAGGCAGCGGAGGGAGGCGTTTCTCAGCGGTCCTTCCTGCGGAGCGGGGGTGACGGCGGGTGGCGGACGGGTGGCACGTCGTAGTGGCTGGGGATGTGGCTGTTTTTGGGCGAGTCGTAGTGGCTGGGAACGTCCGGGCCTGGCGCTGCGCCCTCTGCCCCCCCCGGACTGCTCTCTGTGGGGAGAAGAGGAAGACAATGGGAGCCCCCTGTCCCCAGGGCTGTGCATACCCCAGGATGTGCCCACCCCCCCTCACCCCCCCCCCGGGGCGTGTACCTTCCTCGTTGCTGTCGGGCTCCTCCAGGAGCCCAATCTCTGCATAGGACATCTCCCGCTGCACCGGGGACTTCATCTCCATGTAGCTGCCCTCGGGGGCCTTGGCCAGCGGCGAGGGCACATCCTTGATGGTGGCATAGGGGTTCTCACTGGCCAGAGAGCTGCCGCTGGCCCTCAGCCCCTCCTGGGGGTGCTCTGTGGGGGAGGCATCATGTGGGTCCCAATCACCAGGATGAGAGAGCAGCAATACCCAGATGGGTCCTATTTAGGTCCCATGCACCTTCTTTCCGTCCCATCCCTGCTCCATCCCCCCCCCAACCCCTCCCCATTCCCAGTCCCATTGGTACCAGTGCTGTAGTACTTCCCCAGGCTGCAAGTGTAGCTGTAGCTGTAGCTCCGGTCCATCTGCCCCCCACCTGGAAACCAAGCACCATGAGGGCCAGGGAAAGGGGCCCCACTGGTCCTCTCCATCTCCCAGAGTGCTCCCAAAAATCCAGGGGTGCCATCTTCCCAGGAGCTGCCCCCTCTTACCCCTGGGTCCCTGTGGTGGTGCCCCCAGGTGCTTCCAGTCAGGGGGCAGTGTGGCATTGCCTTCGGGGCCATAGGGCCTCTCTGCACTGGAGAAGGGCTGGGAGCTGGGGACCTGGAGCCAAAACAGGAGCCAGCATGGCCACAGGGCTCCCAGCAGCAGTGCTGTGCCTTGCTGTACCATGGTGCACTGTGCAACACCGTGCTGCACCGTGCCGTTGTCATACAACACGGTGAAATGTGGTGCCCTGTGCCTCGGTGCATCGTGCAAAGCTGTGCCACTCTGAATCACCATGCACCATTATGCACCACGATGTGCCACACTGCACCACGGCGTCGTGCCATGCCACGCTGCACCATGCCACCATGCTGTTCCATACCTTTAGGGAGCTGGCTCTGTCCTGGTTGCCGGGGGCAGGCAGCGTGCACTGGGACAGCGTGTGGTAGCTGGGGTTGGAGTAGTAGTGTGTGTGGTTCGGTGGCACATCTGGGGGACAGACATCAGCCCTGGTGCCAGGGGGCCCGGAGCCGCGTCCCTGCGTACTGCTCACCTGGCACCACATACTCGGAGGTGTCCATCCGTCCTGCTGTGTACGCCACGGCCAGGTGCCGGTTCTCCTTTCCCTTCTGCCGGTGGCGGTAGCACAGTGCTACAGCCACCACGGCCACCAGCAGAGCCACCAGGGCCACCAGGCTGACCACCATCCCCAGCGTGCTGTAGGCCAGCGGGGGGGCAGGCACGATGGTGTAGGGCTGATCGGGGTTCCCTGTAGATATAGGGGACAGGGACAGTCCTTTGGTGAGGTGGGGAACTCGCCCCCCATCTTTGCCCCCCCACCCCGTGCCCACTCACCAGCCTCACAGTGGGGCCCACTCCTGCCTGGGGCACACGGGCACATCCCGCTCACAGGGTGGCAGGTGGCATTGTGGGGACAGCGGCATAGCTGGTCACACTGCAATCCAAAGGTCCCAGGAGGGCACTCTGCAGGGGTACAGAGGGCGGGTGGCTCCATATAGCACCATACTGCCCAGACAGTGGCCCCAGATCACTCCCTCAGGACCCCCAGGCTGCATCCTGGGGGTGCACAGAGCAGCAGCGGGGCAGGGGGGAGGAGGGGGGGGTGGTCTCCACCTTCTTCACAGTTTGTTCCTGTCCATCCTGCGAGGCAGTGGCACGTCCCCTCGACCGGGTCACACGTCCCCCTGTTGTGGCACTGGCAGCGCTGGGAGCAGGCGTCCCCCCAGGAGCCGGGTGTGCAGGCTGGTGGTGGTGGAGCGAGGGGATGATCAGCCCCCCTGGCACCAGCCCTCATCCCCATCTCCGTGACCCCATACTCACGCTGGGAGCAGTGGGGGCCGCTCCAGCCTGCAGCACAGATGCAGGCACCGGTGACGTGGTGGCAGGAGGAGCCGTTGGCACAGGAGCAGCTCAGTGCACACCTCCTTCCATAGCGGCCGGGAGGGCACTCTGCAGGCACGGGGCTGCAGTGAGACGAGCGCACCCGGCCTCAGCCCCATGGGGTTCAAGGGATGGGGAGAACCCCCCTGTGGGGCACTCACGGCGCTGGCACGTGGGGCCACGGAAGCCCGGGGTGCAGGTGCAGGATCCATCCTCAGGAGAGCATGATGCTCCATTGCGGCACATGCAGGGCTGGCGGCAGCCTCGGCCCCAGGAGCCCTGCGGGCAGCTCTGCTTGCACTGCAGCCCTATGGGCAGCAAGAGCAATGAGGGACAGGGGCAGGGCACAGCGGGGTATGCCCACCCCGGTTCCCTTACCTGTCCACCCGGGCAGGCAGTGGCACTCTCCAGTGATGGGGTCACAGCCGTCTGCATGGGCACATTCACAGCGCTGCCCGCAGCCGGCACCAAATGTCCCATTCTGGGGTGCAGGGATGAGGTCAGCACTGGGGATGGTGGTACTGGAAACGGTGACAACGAGTTCCAGTGCTGTCTAGGGACACTCACCGGGCAGGGCTGGTGGCAGCGGAGGCCGTGCCATCCCGGGGTGCAGCTGCAGACCCCACTCTGGGCATTGCAGGTGGCCCCATGGGCACAGTCGCAGCTCCGATTGCAGCCGGGGCCCCAGGTGCCATCAGGACATGGTATGGAGCAGTCAGGTCCGTGCCAGCCTGCAGAGCAAGAGGGTGGTGGGGTGGGCACGGGGATGGCCACGGGTCACCCCTTCTGTCCCCAACCCCCCTGCTGTGTGCCCACCTTCCTTGCAGAAGCAGGAGCCATCGATGGGGGAGCATGCAACGCCGTGCTGGCAGGAGCAGTGCTCCGAGCAGTTCACCCCAAAGGTGTCCACGGGGCACAGGGAGGAGCAGTGCTCATCCTGAGGGGAGGGTAAGAATGTGGAGGGTCTGTGAGATGGAGGGACCGCCCCACACATAGGGCTGGGAGGCCACAAACCAGCCCCCTCCCTCCCCTTGGTGCAGTGATGCTGGAGGCAGAGGGGTGACCCCAAAATTGTGACCTCCCAGGGGACCAACCTCGACATTACATGGGCCCCAGGGATGCTGAGCCCTCCTCCCAGGGATACCTGGACCCCAAACTGCCCCAGGGATAAGCAGACCCCAAACTCATCCGGAAGGTGCCCTGAGGGTGTCCCCCCCAGTGATCCCCTGACCCCCAAGTCCCTCCCCCACCAGTCCCTGTGTCCTCCCTACACCCCTGCAGTGGGGGCAGCTTGAGGACTCACCGTGTAACCCGGAGGGCAATGGCAGTGTCCGGTGGTCCCATTGCAGGTGCCTCCGTTGAGGCAGAGGCAGAGCTGCAGGCAGCCAGCCCCGAAGGAGCCGGGGGGGCAGCTCTCGTTGCAGAAGAGCCCAGCCCAGCCAGGGCGACACGAGCACTCGCCAAGAAGCGGATGGCAGCTGAGAGCACCCACTCAGTGCCCAGTGCTCCCAGTCCAGGCACTGGGTGCACTGGGGGAGGGCTCTGCTAATGATGTGGGGGACAAGGGGAGGGTACATCGCCTACCTCTGGCTATGCTGGGGGTGACAGAGGCAGCGGCTCTGGCAATGGATGCCATAGAGGCCAGGCAGGCAGCGGGGCTCCTCGCAGTGGCTGCCCTGAAAGCCAGCCTCGCACAGGCACGCACCATCCACATGGAAGCACTGTCCCCCATTGGCACAGTCACAGCTCTCCCGGCAGTCCTGCCCATACCTCCCCACTGGGCACCTCTCCCGGCACCTACGTGGGGACACAGAGGGTGACACGGCCCCAGGGTGGCACCCAGACCCTCCCTCCCTGCCCCAAGCTGAGACCATGCAGCTCACTGCATGCTAGGCTGCATCCGGGTCCCACTCCAGCGATGCCAGGACTTGGTGACTCCATCCCCCTGTGCACCCCATCCCCATGTCACCCATGTCCCCATTCCTGTGTGCCTCCACCCCATGTCCTCCGTACCTCATTCTCATATATCCCCATGCCTCGCTCCCCGTCTCCCCCAGCCCCCCGCCTCCCATGCCCCATCCCCACTCACTGCTCTCCGGTGAAGCCGGGTGCACACTGGCATTGCCCTCCCAGGGGGTCACAGTGGCCCCCGTTGTGGCAGTGGCACTCCCCCTGGCAGCCTGGGCCAAAGCGCCCGGGGGGGCACGGTATGGAGCATATGTCTCCCTGCCACAGAGCAGTGGGGTCAGCAGGACCGGTGTGGGCACCATGGAGGGAGGGGGGGGACTGCATCCCACCTACCATCCATCCATGGGGGCAGACGCAGGTGCTGGAGCCGGGGGGGTGGCAGATGCCCCCATTCTGGCAGGGGCAATGGGTGCCACACAGTGTCCCCTTGAGGCATGGCACCTCACAACTGTAGGGGGAGCAAGAGGTGAGCAAGCAGCCAGGACCCCCTCCCCTCCAGGCACTGTAGGGACCCTCACTCACAGGGGGCCGGCAAGCCCCTGGGGGCAGAGGCAGGCACCAGTGGAGGTGTTGCAGGGGGCCCCGTGGTGGCAGGGACAGCGGAGGCGGCAGTCGGGGCCATAGGAGCCGGGCTGGCAGGGCTGGTGGCACAGCGGGGGGATGAATCCGGGGGGACAGGCACAGGCCCCATTCAGGGGGTCACAGGGGGCCCCGTGGTGGCAGTCACAGCGGTGCTCGCAGTCCCGGCCCCACGAGCGCTCATCACACTCTGTGTGGGTGAGAACACTGCTGCGTCCCAGCCCCACTCGCACCCCCATCTTCATCTCCAACACCACCTGCATCCCAAGCCCACCTCCAGCCCAGCCCCAGCCCATCTCCATCCAGAGCTCCACCCATCCCCATCCCCATCCCTGTCCCCATCCCATCCCTAACTCCATCCCCATCCCCATCCCCATCTCACCTCATTCCTTTCCCTTTCCCTGTTCACCCCCAGGACACCTCACCGCAGAATACCCAGATCCCCATGAAACCCCACAGCCCCACTCCATCCCCCCAACCCAGGGGTTCCTGTGCCTCCTCCCCACTCACCACTGGAGCAGTCAGGTCCCCTCCAGCCCGGCTCACACTGGCAGCGCTCGGGGGCCACGCACCGCCCATGGACACACTCCTGGGTGCAGCGCGCTGCAGGCACACAGCTGGGAGGTGAGCAGGGGACAACCCAGGACCCCCCTCTCCCCCCTGCCCACCCCACTCACGGACGCAGGCGTCCCTGCTCTCGTAGTAGCCCAGGCAGCACTGGTAGCGCCGGCGGTAGTCGGTGCGCACCGCCTGTCGGTACTCTGTGCGGTACACAACCCTGTGCCAAAAGCAGAGCCGTGAGGATGAGGTGCAGGGGGACACCCCTATGTGAGCCCCCACCCCCACCCCCCTCTCTCAGCCATGGGGCACCACCCAGCGGGACAGCCCCCATTAGCCATATGGGACATCATCCCATTGGCCATGGAACAGTCCTGCAGTAGGGCAGGAGGGCACTGCGCTGGGCACCAGGATGCTCCATGCAGTGGGGCTGGGGCAGGGGGGTCTTTGCTGTGACCTTGGCTCAACCCTCACCTTTGCTGCGGGCAGAGCTGTGGCAGTCCTGGTGCCCCCACACAGGGCTCAGTGGAGGTCACAATGTGGGGTTTGGAGTACGACTCTTTCACCGCTGTTGTGAAGCTGTCGGGGGAGAAGGCACGGGGTGGTGGGTGGTCCCACGGGTGCCCCCATCCCGGTGTCCCCAGCACAGCTCCTACCTCTCCCAGTAGCTGCAGACGTTGGGGTCGCTGGGGTGGAGGGCGGCCAGGAGGCAGGCGTGCAGTGCCAGTGCCACGGTCCTCAGCACCATCCTGCATGGAAGCACCGAGCTGGGCTCGCACACACTGCTCTCCTTCTCCCCACCCACCGCCCCCGGCCCCGGCCTCCCCATGGGGCTGGGTCTGCATTCCTGCATGCGGGGGAATGGCTCCAACCCGGCTGGGTTGCCAAAGGGAAACTGAGGCACAGCCACACGGGTGGCCCTGGAGCTGTGCGGGCCCCACAGACAGACAGAAGTGCTGTGGCCGTGGAGCTGCGCCCATCCTGCCCCACAGCACTGCAGCCCTACCGTACAGCTGCTCTTGAGGTGGGAAGACCCCATCCTGGGGATGGCTCCTCTCCCACAGCACCCAGTGGGGCACTGGGTGGCACTGGACTGACCTGTCCCTGGGGCTGGATATGGGGCACTGAGGACACAGGGGATGCTGGGGACATCGGGTTGACCCATCCCCAGGAGAGGACACAGATTGACACCAGTTTGTACTGGGGACACCGGGCTGAACTATCCCCAGGGATGAACGTGGGGCACTGGGGGACAGCAGGGATGCAACCTGGCATCTCTCTGCCCTCAGATCCACAGTCCCACATGAGGGACGTGGGGATGGGAAGGAGTTAACCCCTAGGCCCTGGCAGCCTCCCTGCATGGCCCCGTTTCAACGCTTTTAGTATTTATTTGCCGCTGCGTTTCCTGGATCCGCTGAGCTCTTGCTCAACCGAGCACAGGACGGGTGCTGGGAGCACAGCCAGCTCTAAACAGGGCCACGCACTGCAGCATTTAGGGGTGCATTGGGGTTTCTGCAAGACCCAGTGGGAGAGGATGGCAGGGACTTCTGCTCTGTCTCCACTTGGCACCAGGATCCCGTCCCAGTGTTCCCGAGCAGCTCAGCATGCCCTGAGCACGCAGCACCGTGTTTTTGGGGATGGCTGCAGCTCTCCGGTACGCTCACATGTGCTGCAGGAGGAAGCAGAGGTTTCCTGCCCCTCGCAGCTGGATTCATGGATTCATGGCTGTTTCCTCAATGCTAAAGCAGAGCTGGGGATACCCTGAGGTGCCATCCCCGAAGCCACCCCCCTCCTCCTCCTCCTCCTCCTCCTCCTCCACCTCCTCCTCCCCATGGGGCTGCTCTGCCTTCGTACAACAGCACAGTGGGGTAACCCCACCAGAGCAGCCCTTCCTTGTCCCAAAGCAGCGCCATTTCTCTGCTGGAAAAAGCGTTTAGTCAGAGAGTTTCCCCTGTTTCCCTTCAGGTCCCAGCGGCCGTTTCCAGGGTGAGTAATTGCTCACCCACTTCCGAGCCTCCCTCCCTGCAGCTCTCCTCCCCAGTTCGGGACCCCTGAGCCCTCCCCACGGCCCCATCCCCATTCCAGCAAACCCACGCGCTGGGGGGGCCAGGGCCCCAGCACTGCTGCGAACAACAGGAACCACTTGGAGATGCTGGCAGGAAAAGCGAGGAGTCATCAAAACATGGCCCCATATGGTGTTAATTGGGACGTGGGGGCCAGGATACCCAGCATTGTCCTGGGGGCACCACAGAGACCCCCAGGAGCTGCTTCTGTGCTGCCCCACAGACCCCCACAGACCCTCTCCAGAGCAGGGAGTGGTGTGTCCCCATCCTTGGGAGCTCCAATCCCATCTGGGGACAGGGACAGGGTGGCACCGATGTGCCCCAGCCCCTCATCGTCTTCACCCCGGGGTGGTCGCATCCCAATGACCCACATCCTCCTGCTTTGAATCAGGCGGGAGGAAGGGAGGGGATATCCCCAAGGGTTGGGAATGATTATCCTCACTCCCCTAACTCCTTGTCTTTTTCCTTGCAGTGTGACACGGGTCGGGGAGCATCGCCCGCAGGCGCTGGGACCCGCAGCCCCACATCGTGCAGCGTGGGAAGATGGGGTCAAGGGCAGAGATGTGGCTCCTGCACTGTCCCCACCAGAGACACAGAGCCTGGGAAGGGCCCCGTGGCCGCTATCTCTGCCCTGGTGCTTCCTACAGCACAGGCTGACGCGTTTCCTTCAGGGCTGTGAGCATCGTGGGGGCACTGCGGGGACGGGGACAGGCATGGGGACAAGGATGAAGATGGGGATGGGGACAGGGTTCGCATAGGGTCAGGGTCAGCCCTTGGGTCACCGCAGTGTCACCGCTCCATCCCACGCTCCCCCTGTCATTCCCATGCCACCATCCCTAGGACACCCCAGAGTCCCCCTCACAGGACCAGGACCCCTCTAGACCACCCCAGTGGGACTCCAACCCCCGGACCGCGCTCGCCGGGACCCTCACCTGGCCGGGCCGGGCCGGGACAGGACGGGACGCGATGGTATAGGGCCGGTGCTGTCCGAGCTCTGCGTGGTGGAGGCTCAGCACAGCCGTCGGAAGCAGAGGGAGGGCCCGGAGCCGCTCTCAGGAAGTTTGGACGCAGAGACAACTACGGAAAAGGGGAAAAAAAAAAGAAAAAAGAAAAAAAAAAGATTTAAAAAAACACTTTTTTTTTAAACTTTTCTGGCCAGAAACCAGCAGGTTTGGAACAAAAACATCACCGCGGCCCGAGGCGGGGCGGGCCGGCAGCCACGGCCCTCCCGTGGGGATACCCCGTGTAGGTTCGACCCCTGCGGCTCTACGGAGCGGTGCGGGAGCGGCTCCGCATCCCGGGCGGCCCCGGGCGGTCCCCGCGGTGCGGCCGGACCGGGCCGAGCTCCGGGGGATACGGGCAGCGGGCGTCCCCCGGCCGAACAGCAGCATCTGGTGGCGGCTGCGAGCAGAGCCGGGCTGAGAGCAGAGCACGCTTTGTCCCGGCACCTACGCGTATTGTGCTCGGCATCCCGGCCATGCAACATCCCCGTGTTGCAGCATCCCTGCAGCCCAGGATTCTCGCCAAACGTCATCCCCACGCCGCGGGATTCCCGGCAATGCCTCATCCTCGCGGCACGGGCACACCATCGGTCCTTCACCTTGGGGTCCCGGCTGCGCATCACCCCCACAGTGTGGGTTCCCAAGCCACGTGCTACCCTTGCAACCCAGGCACGCGTTTTCCCTTCTTGGGCAGATATCATCCCAAGTTTTGGCACTCCTTGCTATGCTGCATCTGTGCACCCCGGGCACATACATCTGCATCCCTGCCACACGTCATCCCTACATCATTGGATACCCCACCACACACACACACACACACACCCCACCTCCACATCCCAGGCTCCCTACCCATGTATCACCCTACATCCTGGCTCCCCACTCACATCTCATCCCCACACAGCATCCCCATGTCGGGGTCCCCATGCTCAGCCCCACACATTGCCCTCTCCCCATGCTCAGCCGCTCCCCTCTCCCAGTGAGAGCGTACATTAGCTGGCCTCAACTGATGTCAAGGCGCCATTAATTGCTTCTCCTCGTTACAGTAATAGCTCTAATCACTCATAACGATTTTCACGTCCCAGCGTGGCTCTGCCGCTCCCCCCTTCCCACTCGGGCTCCATTAGGATGCAGTCCACCCACAGCCACAGGGCTGCCCCAAATGGCTCTGCCTGGAGCGGGCCACTGAGGATGAGGACACAAGGGTTGCAGGTTGGGGACAGTGGGACCAGTATGGGGACACCTGAGCTGGGAACCGGGCAGAACTGACCCCCCTCTGCTGCTCTTAAATAAGGCATCCTTGTGGTCACCGGGAAATGCTGCTCTGGGACACTTCAGCAGCACTTCAGCTGTGCCTCATTAGTGTCAAGATGCCTCTGCAGCCCCCCCGAGACCCCCAGGCCAGGGGGAACCGGGCCCACAAGTGCACTTAGGAGACACACAGGGTCCGGTCAGCATTCATCCGCCTCAGGACCCATGGCGCCAGGATGCAGCTGCAGCCCCACATCCATCACCACCACCATATGGTCCCCCCAAAGTGGACAACCCCAAACTGGGCAATCCCACACGCAAACCCTGCAAACAAGCAGCTCCAGGGGCCTCCTCCTGCCCCATCCCTGTGGAGTGCCCCACAAGGGCACCCCCAGCACCACAGCTCTGTCTGAGGTGGGAGCAGAGCCAGCTCCCATGGGCAGCACTAGGGGTACCCCAGATCCGGGCAGGATGAGGCCACACCATGAAAAATCCCTTTGCAGCCCCATTGGATGCAGAATGAGGCCTGGGACCCTGGCAGGGTCCTGTCCCCAGCTCGGCTGCTTGCGCTTCTAAGAAAGGAACTTTTCCAGGGAGCAGAGCCGTTAATTACCTCATTGCCAGAGTCCATTACCGCTCCCCCTGGAGCAGCTGAAATGGAGAAACTGTGGGGTGGGGATAAATCAATCAGGGCTGCACACTTCTGGGAGCGGGGCTTAACCCTTCCCTCTCTGCCCTGTGGGGAAACCGAGGCACAGCCGCAGGGAAACCCACACCGGGTCCCCCCCATGCACGTGGTGCTCTCATACTGCCATGCTCAGGTCCATTTTGGGGCAGTTTGGTCCTTTTTCAGTGCCCGGGCAGCGTGTGGCCGCCACTTCCCCTCTGTGGGAACAGTATTGACCGAAGAGGCAATTTGCAGTGCAGCACTGGAAAAGCTCACAGTTGTAATCTTGTTCCTTCCTCAAATTAGATAAGAGGGAAAAGCCCATAAATCAGCGCAGGCAGAGATTAGAGAACCCCAAGGAAGGAGAGCACTCTCCTCGGGCCACGCATGAGTGGGGACACTGCCACCACCTTGTGAGTAAGGGCTCCATGAGGGGCACCGCTTGGCCCCACTTGATCCCAGCAGAGCTTTGGGGCTGAACAAGGGGACCCACAGCCCCACTGCAAAACAGCTGTTTGCACACCCGCATGGCATCCCCAAGGCTCGCTGCCTCAGTTTCCCCATTGGCTCAGGGCTGGCATTGGGTGCCACCCCTCTTGCTGGTCACCACATCCCATCCCTGGGCTGGCAGCCAGAGCTGTGCCCTCCGCAGGGAGGGGATTGCAAGGGCTGGGTTACGTGCCAGGGACACTGGGGATGGCTCTGGTTTCCTACTGCTGTGCTGCATGCAGCCCCGGCCATCCGGCATGGTACAGCACCACAGCAACGCACCGTGGCACAGAGCTGCTCCATGGCATGGTGATGCACCGTGCCTCAGTTTCCCCAGGTCTCTGCTTCCCTCTCCTTATCTCAGGTCACGGTGGGTAATAAAGGAGCTGCCAGGGCCCAGCCTGCACTGTCTAATTAGCCAGATGAAATCAATTCTGCTCCATTACAGTCAGATCCAGGTCTCAAACATTACCAAGGCGGCCGGAGAGCCCTGGGAAGGATGATTAAGTGGACGCTACAGGGCATTTGATAACCCCATGGCTCCGGTGACAATGCATGGGGAAGGGAGTGCTTTGCCCTTTGTTTGGGGCTTTGGCTTCATCATCTCATTGTGCTCAAAGGGTCCCCACCCCACACCTCTGGCACAGGGACCCACCCCCTGTGCACAGCCTCAGCTCAGCCAGAGGGTCCCCGAAGCATCCCTGTGTCCCTCACTGGGCTGGGGACAGCATCTCCCTCACCTGCATCTTGGCTTTTCACATCCTCACTGCTCTCCTTACTCAAGCCCACCCCTCAGCACCGCCAACACACACCTCACCCAGTGCCGTGGAATGGGAATGAGCCATCCCCGTGCCACCACGTCCCCTCTGCTCCTCTTCCCCTGCCCCCAAAAAAGCCCTTCTTTCTCCCCAGAGCATCTCCCTCTCCCTGGCACCCAGCAGACACTCCATGGGCAGCCAGCTGGCAGCGCAGCAGAGAAGTGGACGCTTTTATTACCGACCAGGTTCACTGCAGAGTGGGAGAGCGCGCGGAGCATCCACCCAGCTGGGCACTGGGACAGGGAGGGATGGAGCAGCCATGACACTGAGCAGCTGAGTGCCCCCCGTGGGCCTGGAGGTCCTGGTTCTGTCCCTCCAGGGGCAAACCCACAATGGGGAAATGCCACGGCCGCAGCCCCCACGGGCACAGCTCCAGCCCTACAACCCCCCAGGGGGCTTGCTGTGACAAACAGGGTTTAAGCCCTCTCCAGCATTAGGGCATCGGTCCAGGGTGGGGGGACAGAGGGAACGGTGCCAGAGCACTCGGTCAGCCTGGGGGTGATGGGGGTCCCGCTCAGCCCAGGATGTCCAGGTAGATGGGAGGGGTCTTGACCAGGGCCTGAAGGCGGCTGTGGATGTCCTGGATACGCTGGCGCTGCTGTGGCTCCCGCTGCCAGCAGCTCTGCATGATTTTGTACACCTCGGAGGGACACGTGCGGGGCCGCTCCAGCTCCCGGCCCTGCGTGATGCATTCGATGGCCTGTGGGAACAGGGGGACATGGAGCCCACAGTCCTCACCCAGACCCTGAAGAGCGAGGGGGTTCCTCGCCTTCCCCCATCCCACACATGGAGGTGGTGCCAAGCCCAGCTCCATGCTCAGCCCCATGTGTAGACCTCAGGTTGAGCCCACCTCGGTGTTGGAGAGCTGGTACCAGGGCTGCTTCCCGTAGGTGAAGATCTCCCACAGAACCACGCCAAAGCTCCAGATGTCGCTCTCAGTGGTGAACTTACGGTACAGGATGCTCTCAGGGGGCATCCAGCGAATGGGCAGCATGGTCCGACCGCCCACCTGCACAGAGCAGAACCATCAGTGTGGACCTCTCCCGGACCTCCCCTTCCCAAACCCCCACTGAGTGCTCGGCAGCACCATTAAATATGGATGGGGCTGGGGAACGGTCAGCAGATAAAATGGAAACGTAAGGGAGGGAGGGAGTGAAGCTCACCCGATAGTAGTCAGTGCTGTAGATATCACGGGACATGCCGAAGTCCCCGATCTTCACCACTAGGTCGTGGCCCACCAAGCAGTTGCGGGTGGCCAGGTCACGGTGCACAAAGTGCAGGGATGCCAGGTAGACCATGCCCGAGGCGATCTGCGTGGCGATCTGCAGCATGTGGCTCAGCGTCAGCTGCCCGTAGGGCTGCCCCTGCCCATGATCCAGGATCTTGGCATCCGGGCCGTGGGACCTGGCAGGGCAGAGGGTGCTCAGAGCGGGGGGACATGTGATGGAGTGTGTGTGTATGTGTGTGTGTGTGTGTATGTATGCAAGGAAAAGGCATGCAGGTGTTTGCATTTGTGCCTGGAAGTGCCGTGCATGTGTTTGCACGTGTGCTGGGAAATGCTGTGCGTACATACAGGGAAAGTACATGCAGCCACGTGTGCAGCCACGCAAGGTGCAGAAGTACACGTGCGTGGTGGGGAAGGGAGTGCATGTGTGTGTGCATGCCCACAGGAAGGCACATGTGTGTGTACACACATGTGTATGCCCAGGATGGAGAGGGCTGTGCACATGCTGGGAAGGGTGCAGCCATGCCAAGGAAAGCCATGCACATGTGTGCACACATGCTGAAGATCAAGATGTGTATGTGTGCATGCAGGGGAAACCAAGCACATGAGTGCACACATGCAGGGAAAGCATGCACACACACATGTGCGTGCATACAGGGCTAGAACACACATGAGAGCACTCACAGCAAGGAATCCCATGCATGTATATGCTGGGAATGCTGTGCACACATCTGAGCTGGGAGGGTTGTGCATCACTGGGCGCCAGGAGGTGTGAAAGCAGCAAGCGTGCACAGAGCCAGGGTGCGAGCAGGCCGGGGGCCGGGGGCTGCACAATGCTTTGATGCCGAGCGCTGCTGACAGCTGGGCCGGGGAGGCCGGGCCGGGAGCGGGGGGCTCTGCTCGGCAGAACCATTAATGCCAAGTCCCATAACAATAATCATAAAAGCCACGTCTCAGAGCTCATCGCGTGGCCACTAAAGCGATGCCTCTGGCAGCCCCCCCGTCTATCAGCAATACCTGGGGGGCCAATCGAAAAGTCTCTGCTTATTCCAGCTGATGGCCAATCTCTCTCTATTTAAGCCTCTCAGACAGCTAATCTAATCAATATTGCAAGGAGGGCTGCATTAGCAGCGAGCGCAGAGCGGCTGTCTGAGCCGCGCTGATGGAGCGGGGAGGGGGCACGGGGCCGGGCCCACCTGAGGAAGCGGTTGAGGTCTCCGTGCTTCATGTACTCGAAGACCATGATGAGGGGCTCACCCTCGGTGCACACGCCGTAGAACTTGACGATGTGCTCGTGTTGCAGCACCGTCAGCAGCTCCGCTTCCCGCTGGAAGTCGAGCCGCGCACTCTCCGTCACCTCCTTCAGGGCCTGCAAGCACACGGTGTTAACCTGACGCCCAACCACCCCGGGACCCCCATCCCCAACCTCTCACCTTCACAGCCACCAATGTCTTCTCCTGCTCCGGGAGGAGGTGGGAGCACTCGGCCAGGAAGACCTTCCCGAAGGCGCCCTCGCCGAGCTCCCACTTGAGCACGATGTCCCGGCGCTGCACGTGGTGCACACCTGGGGGATCCGCACCCGTCAGCCCCCCACCCCAGGAGGACACTGGGGAGCAGTGGGGGATGCAGTGAGGGTCAGTGCAGGATGCTGGGGCCGCTCAGACATACAGGCGTTGCAGAAGTACTGCGGGTTCTCGATGAAGTTGCTCTTCAGCCCGTCCAGCTTGCTCTCGGTGGAGGACACGGGGCTGCTGCCCAGGTTCATGAAGTGCAATGACATGGCCAGGTCATCCTCCTGGGCCAGCACAGCTGAGCCTGCAGGGACAGGGCCATCACAGGGGGGTGAGGGTGCTTTGTGCAGCAGTGCCAGGTGCTGCCGAGCATCACCCCCCCCCCCGAGCCCCGGGGGGAGCCAGCGCGATCAAACCCATTTGCAGGCTGAATCCATTCCAGGAGTGAATTAGCAGCTGCTGCCCACATTGCCTGGCCCCAGCGGGGCCCCACCGCCACCCAGTGCCCCAGGGGGTGCCAGGCAATGGGGACCCATGGGGACCGTCGCCCCACGGCCGTACCCCCACCCGGTGCAGGAAGTGGGACTCACGGTTAATGCCAAACTTGGAGCGGCGCCCGCACTTGTTGAGCGTGATGAGCATGACGGAGAGGAAGAGGGAAGCGAAGACGGCCAGAGCCACGGCCACAGAGACCTGGGGACAGAGGGAACAGTGGGGATGGGGTCAGGGTCCTGCTGCAAAGCCAAGGACAGCACTCTTCTCCCAGCCCCGGTGGTGGAGGTGGTCACAAACCTGGGGAAACTGAGGCACAAGAGACAGCAGGCAGCTGTCTTCACCCCACCCCATCCCACCTCCAGTTTGCCTTCATTTTAAGGTCTGTTTTCCTTTCCTACAGGGGTCCTTGTGCCTCCTACCCCAAATCACAGAGCACCCCATCCCAGCTGAGCCCTCACCCCAAATGTGTGCTCGTCCGCCGTCTCCACGGGGCCCTCCAGCGAGCTGTTCCTGGTGCCTGTGTGGGGAGAGGGCACAGGGTGAACATGGGGTGGGGGCACAGCCTCATTCCTACACAAGCACTGCATCCTCATCATGGGGGTACCCCCGGTCACCACAGCTGGGGGGATTGGGGCAGGAGGAGCTGCATGCCCCAGCACTCACCCAGCGGAGATATGGACACTGTGCAGCATGGAGAAAGGAAAGAGCACACATTTAACCACCTCCCTCCCCCACGAGATAGTCCCATGCTTCCTTCCCACACCTTGGGGAAACTGAGGCACGTGGGAACAGAGGGTTTGGTGCCCCATTGTCAGGACTGGGGCAGTGCATCTCCCCCAGCCCCATCGTGACGCACCGGGGATGGGCTCCTCAGGGCTGAAGCTGAAGGGATTATCCATGAAGCGGCCCTGGATGCTGCGGGTGGCTCTGCCCAGGGGGTTCTGCACCACGAGGGTGTAGTTGCCATTGTTGACATGCGTGGGGCGGTTGAGCTGGAGGCAGCCGTGCAGTACGGTGGAGTTGGGCTCAAACTCCACGATGCGCGTGTGGATGTAGGGTCCCTCGAGCAGTGCTGAGCCATTGAAGAGCCAAAGGATGCTGGGCACTGGGTTGCTGTCCACTGAGAAGGGGATGCACCAGAAGTGCTGCGAGATGGCCTCGTGCAGGAGCAGGATCATCGGCGGGACTGTGGGGACAGAGCTGCCTGTATCCCTAAACATGCATCCCCAAACATGCATCACCAAAGCCGCCCCTCACCCCACCCCACACGCCCCCTGCACCCCCTGGGTAGCTTACAGGTGACATTCAGCATCACACTGTCCTCCGCCAGCCCCGCTGCATTCTCTGCCCGGCACGTGAGGTCTTTGTGGTTGAGGCTGGAGGAGATGTTGTTGATCTCCAGGACAAGCTCCCACTCCGAGAGCTGCAGGGAGCACCGGGACGGGGTGAGCACATCCTGCATTGAGGGGATGCTGCAAGGGGGACGGTGCGCCTGGAAGGTCCCCGCCGTGCCCCAAGCCTTGCCTTGGTGACAGATGGCTCTGATCCCACATCAGGGAGCACCCACTCCCCGGTGGCCGGTGGCTCGCCTGCGATGTGGCAGGTGAGGTTGATGCTGTCCCCTTGGCGCAGCACTACGTCAGGGTGCTCGATGTGGGCGGTGGGGGGCTCTGCCGAGGAGAGATGAGCTGTCCCCATGCTGTCCCCGCCCACAGAGGGCTCAGGGTGGGGATCCTGTTGGGGTTGGACCCCCCTGTGCCACCTACCACAGCCGTGCAGGGAGTGGCTGCCCAGGGCCACGAGCGTGCTGCCCTCCCAGCAGCCCAGTGACTGGTTGCCCAGCTCAGCGCGGCTCCCGTTCTGCCACAACTGCAGCCAGCGGATCCCGCAGGAGCAATTGAAGGGGTTTCCCTCCAGGATGCTGAGATGGGGAGAGGACACGAGCTGCACACGATGCATCCCCAGATGCACCGCTCCTGGGGTTCCCAGGATGGGTGGCTGCACCCAGTGCTGCGTGCTGTGCAGGTGCCTCGCTGTACGTGCTGTGTTGTCCCCATCCCCATCCCTCTTCCCATCTCCGCTCTGCGCACTCAGGGCTGTCAGAGCCACAGATCTGCACCTGGGTCTGTATGAGCACTGCCACAGCCACGGGTGCATCCCCAGCCCTGTCCCTGCTCCCACGGCCCCCAGAGCCACGTCCCCAGCTATACCTCATGCCCTGTCCCCTCCCCACGGCACTCACAGCTCCTGCAGGGGCAGATGCTGGAAGGTTTTCCAGGAGAGGTTGGTCAGCGCATTGAAGGAGAGGTTCCTGCGAGCACAGACCCCATCAGCTTCCCTTCCCCAAGTCCCCTTGTCCCACATCACCCTCATACACAGGGGTCTGTCACATGCTGGGGACAGAGCTGTCACACCATGACCAAGCAGAAGCACATGCACCAGGCTGGCTGCCAGGGGCCGAGCCCAGCCTTTGGGTACCCCTTCCAGCAGAGACCCCCCATGATCCATGGGGTAGTTCCCCCCCTCCTCTCTCCAGCATCCCCTTCCTGCACGGGGCTGCACTGTACAGAGCTCCCGGGGGGCTCCGGCCCCGATCGATGGTTTCACATTCAGCAGCACAGCCCCACGCTGTCCCTCTGGATCGAGTTTTGCTGCTGGGCAGTGGGACAGCATCGATCCTCCCTGAGTGCGGGGACAAAGCCACCCTACGTGGGAATGAGTGCCCTAGGGCGGGGACATGCATGAGGATGGGGACCTGAGACCTACAGGGGGAGTACTCACACGTGGCTCAGCCTCTGGGTGTCCTGGAAAGCATTGTCGGATATGTGCTGCAGCCCCGAGTTGGAGATGGTGCTGGGGGAAGCAAGGGCTAAGAACGTGCAGTGGGAACCCTGTCCCCATCCTCCCCATCCCACCCCGGGGGCCTCACAGACTCCTGAGGTTCCACAGCATCCTGGTGTCATCCTGGCTCAGAGACGTCAGCAGCGGTTGGTTCTCGATGATGCTGGAAGACAACGGTGCAGCAGGAGGGGGTCAGGTCCCCCACACTGGGGTCATCACTCCCAGGGCAGCCGTAGGATGGGGATAGGGACAGAGCCAAGCTGCCCCTCTGGGCCTCAGTTTCCCCTGGGCTGAGCTGGCACACTGGGGCCAGAGCTGAGCTCCCACTCAGAACTCAGTCCCACCCAGAGAGCGAGTTGGCCTGGACTCAGCCCCATTCCCCCAAAGCCCCTCTGTGTGTCTCCACCTCTCCCTGCACCCAGGGTGCCCTGTGATGTGATGGTGGCACTGAGGCACAAACTGTTCCCCCTCTGCTCCTTTTCCTAAGGAAAGCCCCTTTGGGAGCCTGTGTGGGGTTTTCCACCCGCCCCACCCCAGGCTGTGATGGGTATGAGGGAGACAGGGCAGAGGGATGGCAGGCGGTCTCTTGGGGGATCACCATCCACCCCACCCTGTCAGGAAGTGAACAAAGAGCTGACAGCGCCCGCAGCGCAGCATCTCCCAGCACGTGGAGAAACTGAGGCAGGGATGCGTGTGGTAGCCGCCCCAGCAATGCGGCGGGACCAGGGCTGCAGCAGGGTGAGGACCCAGGAGCCCCGGACACCCTGGTGACACCCAAACTGTCACCACACAGACCTGCCCCCTCCTCATCCCAAGCTCACAGCAGTTGGGGAATGGAAGAGAGATGCCCCAACCCAGGCAACGTGGGTGCCCAAACCCCTCCTGCACCCCAGCTGAGTGCCAGCATGATCCTGTTCTCCCCATGCTGGGGAATCATCCCTCTTGGATGCAGAGGGAAAGGGGCTCAAATGCCCCTCAGCTTCCCAACCCGCAAGCCTTGGGGCACCAGGACAGCATCATCATGCTGGGGACAAAGGGCTCAGTCTCCTCCTGCACCCCATCGCTGCCCAACGCATCATGGGCACTCCCTGTCCATGGACCCTGTTGCACCCCAGCCCAACTGACACCCCATGGGAGGGGGCAAAGAGCTGTCCCGAGTCCCTCCCTCATTCCCTGTGAGACCACAGCAGGGACCCCCCCACCTTTGCACCCCAACAACCCCTCTCCAGGCAGCCCCGCTCTCCAGCCCCATCAGTGCCCCAGCACTATCCCAGTGCCACCACCATGTCTTCCAGCCCCACCGCCCTCACTCATCATTGTGTCCTGGTCCAAATGCCCTGACCCAACTGCCATCCTCTTCCTCATCTCCATCCTCATCATCCTGTCCCAGCCCCACTACCATGCCCCGTCCTGTCCTTATCCCCACCCTCTTCCTCATCCCCAGTCCTCATCTCCATCATTATTCCCCTTCCTCACCCCATCCCTGTCCCCATCCCTGCTCCCTGTCCTCATCATCCCACCCCATCCCCAAGCCCTCATCTCATCTGCCCGTCCCCACTCACACGTCGGTGAGGCGGCTGGTTCCCAGCAGCAGGGCGCTGAGGCTGTGCACGGTGCGGGGCTCCCGGCAGTGCAGGGTGCGGGTCTCGGGGCAGCGGCAGTGCGCGGGGCAGGCGGGAGGAGCGGCGGCTCCCGGGGGCAGCAGCAGCGCGGCCAGGCACAGCCAGAGCCAGGCGGCCAGCATCGCGTCCCGGTGCCGCTCCGGGACCGCCGCCCTCGCACTTCGCCGCCGCACCGGAGCCCACGAGCGAGGCACCGTGCGGGACCGGCGGGTTAAATGCGGCGCCCGGTCCGGCCTCCTGGGGAGGGGCCAGCGGCTCCCCCGCCCCGACCCTGCCCGCAGCCCCGCACCGCTCGGCGGTACCGGGAGGGTGCGGGATGGGGGACTCGGACCGCAGGTGGGGCGGGAGAAGTGGGACCTTACCCGCACTCTGCCCGCAGCCCGCGCTCTGCACCCTGCCTACACTCTGGTCGCGCTCTGCCCGCAACGCCTGTACCATCCCCGCCTGCGCCCTGCTCCAGCATCTCCCGTGTCCCCGTTTGCAAGGGGAGGAGAACACCTCCCACTGCCCCCTCCCCGCACTCAGGACCATCAGGAGCAGCCCCCCAACCCAGCTCCCCCATCACTCTCCCAAGATGTCACAGCACTGAGCCGCCCTCAAGCCCCCCGTTACATCGAAGTGCAGACTGGGGAACGTTGGTGGCACGGTGGCCCTGTCCCCAGCAATCTCGCCTTCTTGGGACCCTCTTGTGAGGGGAGGGCAGAGCACGGCTGGTGGATCCCCACCTGCCCACATCACCCCCATCACACTCCTTGCGTTACAGCAGTAGAGCTCATGTGTGCGCTGAGTTTGGCACATTGTCAGCCTGAATCCCTCCCCCAGTGCTCAGCCCTGCGCACCAAGGGACTGGGATAGGGAGAGTAGGGACCTGCGGGACCCCCCCCCCGACAGACATCCCGGTCTGAGTCCCCCATCAGACCGCCACCGCCTCGCGAATTCCTCTGCTTTGACGTTTTTTCCCCAGAAACGCCCCCGGCTCAGGCACCGCAGGGCAAAGCCGCAGCGGGATGCGCAGGAAGCAGATGGGACTGTAGCAATAAGTAAGTTCGTCTCATGTGCTCGAAATTTTCTAAGAACCTGCAAAAGTAACGAAGACAAATTTGAGAG
>JANHGO010006508.1:0-21308 GCA_024606505.1 Aquila spilogaster
ACTCCCGACAGGAAATAGATTAAAAAAATCTACCCCAAAGTATTATGTATAAATAAACAATTTCTTTTTTCTCTTTTCACTGGTGTTTCCCATCATCTGCTGGAAAAGACGAGGAAGGGAGGAAAGCATGAAGCCCTGGCCAGGGGCTCCCTCCGTGCACACAACGCTGTTGTGAAGTCCTTCTTGGCTGGATTTGGGATACAGGAGCCAGAGTGAGGGGGTATGAAGATACAGCAGGGACTGCTAGCATGTTGCTAGTGTGACCTGGTAGGTCATGTGTCATGGCTGGGCTTGGTGATCTTGAAGATCTTTTCGAGCCTAGGTGGTTCTGCTCGTGATTATCATGAGGCAAGTTCTTGAGTGGTCGTAGAATTGTGGAATATCCAGAGTTGGAATGGACCCAACTCGTTTTGCAAATTCTTGTACAACAGATTAGACAAGGTGTGTGACTTAACAAGAACAGGAGAGCTTCAGGCAGAGGCCACCAGCAGTGAATGAATGAATCAGCAGTCATGACAATCAACAGCACGTACTGAGGTCTGACAAAGAGCTTTCATAGAATCACAGGCTATCCCAAGCTGGAAGGGCCCCACAAGGACCACCGAGCCCAACCCCCGGCCCCACGCAGCACCCCCAGCCCCAGTGTGTGAGAGCGGTGTCCCAGCGCTCCCTGAGCTCCGGCATCAGGGCCGTGCCCACTGCCCTGGGCAGCCTGTGCCATGCCCGCCGCCCTCTGGGGCACAGCCTTTCCCTCAGCCCCACCTGCCCTCCCCTGACACGGCTCCACGCCGTTCCCTCGGGCCCCGTCGCTGTCACAGACAGCAGAGCTCCGCGCTGCCCTCCGCTCCCTGTGAGAGCTGCAGCCGCCATCAGGCCTCCCCTCAGCTCCTCTGCTCTGCGCTGAGCACACCCAGGGACCTCAGCCGCTCCTCATACGACTTGCCCTCTATGCTCTTCACCATCTTTGAAGACCCTTTTTGGATGGTCTGTAAGAGTTTTATGTCCAAACCTGCATGCATTTCTCATGGTGAGGCTGCACCACAGTAGAGTATACCACCATACTTCTTTGTTCCTCCTTTCTCCTAATCCATGCAGAAGGCTGTAATAGCTTCTTAGCTATCTGGAGTGACATCCCAGTATTTTTTGTTTGTTTGTTTTTTAATCATGCATAGTAATTTCATACTGTATTATGAATATGTAATGACGTATCTAAAGATCTTTCTTGTTCAAAAATCTCACCTGCATAACCCCTCTGAAGATGACCTCAACATACACAATCAGAAGTTAAGAATTTCTGAAAACCACCTCTTATCTTTAAAAAAATATATTAAAAAAAAAAAAAAAACAACAAAACAACATAACATTTGAAATACTGTTCAAATTTTTACCAGCAATTGAAAGACAACATCTGAATCTCTACTGGAAAAGTGCCCCTTCACAATAACCACCAGAGAAATTCTTGTGACGATGCCACTGGCTCCGCACTGCTAACTTCTACTGTGCCTCTATCCTTTGGAGCCCCTCAGCTAGCTCGAGGCATACTCAGAGCCACGTACCCTATCAGTCTCATGTTCACATATGCTCACATCAAATAGAAAGAAAAAAAAAGACAATTCTTCTATAGTACAGGGTTGTTTTTCAAAGATGCTGATCATTCTGTTTCCCACTGACTACTGAGGAAACAGTGGATCCTCATCATTTCTGAAAACTGGGCCACAGAGGACTTCAGAGCTGAGCTGATACTCGCTGAGATGACATCTTCGGTGCAGTTACACAAGTCAGAGTCTTTTAAAGCCAAACAACAGACTGAGCAACGAACTGCTCACAACTGTAAACTACAAGGTACTCTGTCTACACAAAATTGAAAGAGAAGAAAATCCGGCTAATGTAAACGTATGAGGTGTCACATTTTAAAACGCAGCCCATTTTCCTAACATACATGTCTGGATGAGGTTAAAAATCTACTCTGAATGTTCTTCAACTACTATTAGCTGGAAAGGGTTTATCAGGAAGAAAATAGTCACTGTGATAAATGACAAGGAGTTCAGTGTTCATCCAGCAGCTCAGCCCCTGCACATGTAATGGCAGGAGCAGCTGAGGTGGTTGTTAGCCTGGGAACAGCACCTGGGGCTCCATGATGAGCTGCAGAAGGGGAAGGCAGCTCCTGGAGAACACATGCATGAGCAGAGCCAGTTCTGGGATGGAATGGCAACGCACCTCAGGCAATGAGGTGATGCAGGGACAGGGCTGGCTGGCCAGAGACTGAAACAATGGAACACACACTGAGAAAGGAAGAAAGAAAGCAAACTATAGCAAGCTAATTCAGATACCACTGACGTTTTGCATACATGATGTTTGTAGTTTCCTCTTTTGCCTCACCTATCTAGATCACAAGATGTTTGTCTTCTACTCAGTAAAAACGCTTAGTGATGTTGGGCCCTTCTCAATGAGCCCATCCTTGGCAGAGTTTAGGCCTTCTGCTGGTGCCCAGGAGTGGGGGCAGAAGGCAGCAGGGGTGCAGGACCACTTCTTGTTCCCTTCCCTGTCAGTGACACCTGCTGGGGAGCACGAGTGAATACATGAGGGGCTCCGGGAAGCCCCAGCATCCAGGCCTAGCCGCCTTTCATTGAGGGTTCTTTTTCTGGAAACATTACAGACAGCCTTGAATAGAAGAGAGTTGTAGGACGGGCAAACAAAACTTGGTGACAGTTGTTAAGGGAGTGACAACAGTGCAATCAACAGACGGGTTCGTGTGCAGGGAAGTTTGATTCAGCTGATTTTTATAGCCGCCTTATTATGTCAGCAATCGGCGTTAGCCGCAGTGTACCGAAATAGCTGCGTCCTTTGACTGCACAGCCAACGATCTCCTTGCGGGCCTACAGCTAATGGTTATTTTGGAATAAGAAAACTTGAATCAGGAGAGAATAACTGATTTAAGATCACTTTAAGGTCAACTTGCTTTGCTGTGAAAGGGCAGAAAGTCTTTCTAATATGAACAGGAATCGGGCCTGACATTTCAAAAAGGGAACCCATCCCCACTGTCAAAATGCACACGGTGTTTGCTTCCCCCATGCCCCCAGCATGCATGAGGAAGCCCCGCGTGCCTCAGTTCACACTCCCATGCCATGCCAAAGAAGGTGTGGAATCCAAAAATCTCCCAAATTAATGTGAACTACAGCAAACATCTCAACAATCCAACTTCTGTTTCAAGCAAGCACTAACAATAATCTGCTACACTGCTGTGGCGTGGCCCTGAGTCAGGTTATATTTATTCATTTTTCTTGTTAGGAAGGAAAAAGAAAGAATTAGGAACATCTGTTAAGCTTTAGAAGAGCAGAAGATTGGGTACCTTTAAAAAAGAACAGTATTTCCATGCAAATATAAACTTATCATAAGCTTCCTGAAGCATACACAGGATAAAGGCAGTATTGCTGCAGAGAAGGTGTCTGCTTTCAAGGGGATTTGCATTCTCATCGAATGCTGGACCGGGTCCAGACCAGCCGGAGGATAACCACCCTCCAACCTCCCTGTGGAGACGTACAGAGACGAGACTGAAGCAGTATCATTTCTGACAGAAATCAAATCCTGGCTACTGCACTGCTGGGAACACTGCAGACAGGAAGAAAAAAAATGTCTTCCTCATAGAAAAGAGGGATTGGAATTAAAACAATTACGTGGAGCTCATTCAGATAATACCTTGTCAAAAGACCTGATATGGGAACACGTTATGTATTTAGTAAATGCACACAAAGTGTCTGTTAACATAAAGTACAACTCTAACAAACAGAAAAGTACAAATTAAAGCTGTCCAGTTAGAAAAGCAGCTCATTTACATGCCCAGGTTAAGCAAGCTAAATAACATGTCTAGTCAAATCATACATAAAGCCATGGAGAGCATTCAAAGAATACAATTGGTTGAAATTTCAATCGGTTCGAATTTCAGCACTAGTGTCTCAAAGGAGAGAATGACATCTAGCAGTATATCTCCAAAGATTCAAAAACAAGTGACCTTAATGGAAGCTTATGAACATTAGGACATTACATTACAGGCAGTGGGTATGTATTCAGTACTTGCTTCTTGATGTAATGGCCCTGGGGATGTATATAAGAATCACGGCTCAGACTGATGAACAGGTTCTTGGTATCTGCTGTGTTGCCATACCCACAGAATGACAGAATCCCAGAATGGCTGAGGCAGGCAGGGCCCTCTGGCCCAGCCCTGCTCCAACGGGCCACCCAGGGCTGCATGCCCAGGCCCACGTCCAGGCGGCTTCTGGAGACCTCCAAGGAGGAGACCCCACAGCCTCTGGGCAGCCTGTGCCAGCACCTGCACAGCACAGAAGCGCTCCTGGTGTTCAGAGGGAACCTCCTGTGCTCCACTTTGTGCCCAGTGACTCCTGTCCTTGGGCTCTTGGAAAGCCCTTGCTGTTGTATTGGAAAGAGCCTGGCTCCATCTTCTTTGCACCCGCCCTTCAGGTGTTTGTAGACATTATCTATCTCCATTCTTCTGCAGTAGTAGAAAACTTGGTATTGCCCCACAGCAAAGTGGATAGAAAAATTATAAGCAAATCTTCGGTGCCAGCAAAGCACAGGTATGAATAAAGCAAAGTGAGTGCACAAGGTGGCAACTGCTCAGTTTTGTCAATTCATATATTGCTTTCAGGGCTGGTGAGCTCTAGGATTGTCCCCAGAGTAGCAGCATTTGAATTGTGTAGGATCTACACAGACCCTCAGCCATAGCTTAACCCTTTGTGAAAATATGTCTAGACTACAAGAAAACAATGTTTTAGAATGTCCTCGTTGGCCTGTTTCAGCTGTAATACCGGGAACCCAAAATAATGGGTATGCCAAATGGAAATGACAGTCAGATATAAAACCACAACATTACAGCACTATTATAAAAAAATATTTTTCAACTGATACCTTAATTGTACTTTTTGAAGTCATGGTTAAAAATAGCTCTTGCTAGAATCTTGGTATTGCTGTTTTGCAGCAGTTGTAGCACAAATATTAGATTGGTCTGAACAGAAATGTCTGTGGGTTAATGCATTGAGAAAGGCAACAGAGAAAACTTACAGAAAAAAAAAATGAATTATAACCAGGGATGCAAATGACAGCTATCAAACAGGTAAGCACCGAGGGATGTGGTGTTTGCATCAGCACCAGAAGGCCACTGCCCCAGATGTCCGCAGGATGGATTAGCAGTTCTATGTTGTGACAGCAGGAGGATGGCAGTGGGCCCCGCAGTAGAGCAACACAGAAAGTGTGCAGCAAACTAACATTCACCTAGGCCAGAGTAAACAAGATTCAGAAGTGAAAGTACAACCCATAATAACATGCTTGACTCCTAAAGGACAGAGAAGATCTACCCTGAAAACAAGTCGTCATCACCAGTCAAGCAGAATTGAAGCAACGTGATAAGGACTTGGCAGGTGACGTTCCTCATCCTCCAGGTGCACACAACTGATCCCACCTAGAGAATGGAGGCTTAGAGTGGGAACGAAACTGGTAGGAGCACAAGTGTGGGAGGAATCAGTTTTGTTTAAGACAGGTATCACCTTCCCTTCCTCTGTGTTTCACTGAGGTTTTCTGCACTAATTCCCTTGTGGAAAAAAATGCAATAAGATTGCAAGAACTAGCAGGCAATACTGCAAATAAAACATTTTAATATGGTAACACGTAGAAAAAGGCGGTCTAGTGATGGAGAACCCCATTGCTGATACTGGACAGCACACCAGCACTGAATCAAACTGTATGTCACAGTTTTCTAAAGACTTTGTTACGGCAGTGCTGCAGAGTGCTGGTCTCTGAATGGTGGTGGCTTCAAGCACCAGTTGCTGTTTTCTGGGGTTTATGACTGAAAGGATTAAAACCAAAGAAAACTAAAATAGATACCCAAAGGATATTAATAGCTCTTTCAAGCTCTGTCGCATTCCAGATCTTATTATTACAGAAAAATATACTTAAGGTAATAGATACAGCTTCCTCAATTCAAATGGTTTATCCAAAGCATAAATTCTGACTCCTTATACAAACATCTAATATGCCAAACATGAACACTCAGGTGATCATCTGCTCCACATATACTTAAAGGACAGCTGAAAATTTGGGCCATTTTAAATGGATGTGCATGCCACTGTTGAGAAACATGAGGCTAATGTCCTGGAAACATCTGATGCCCAAGGGCAGCAGTGGGAGCTGCGGGTTCCTGCATTAGGTGGGGATTTATATCCCTGCTTCCCACGTAGGGATATAAATGCGCTCCTGTGTCCATGGAGAGGTGTCGAATAAAATGCAGATATGGATAATAACTTCCTTTTCATCTGAACATTCTATGCGATGATGTGGCTGACTATAGCTTAACATTAGAAATTAAAATCTGATAGTTCATTTTAACATAGTTCATTTATCTTCTAAGTGTTCTGATCCTCGGCAAATGAAGGAAACACGCTTCCACAAAGCCAGACGACTAATCATTACATTAACTATCATGCTCACAGAAGATAGAAAGCTTTATCTGTTTATATCACAGTCATGGAAAGGTCCAGGAAAAGAAGAATGTTAACTAATAGCAATAATAAAAAAACAAATCCTTCAGCCATGTGTTCCATTCAATCATTTACAACATATATTTTTAAAATGAACAAAACACACTGTCCATTTGCCGGGGAATTATTTTAAGGTCCTGGTGTCCCTTAGACTCTCTTCTCACGTCTTTAGATGTCTGCCTTTCACTCTCCCGGACTGAAATGTCTAGACATCCAAATTAAGGAGTGACCAATCACCAACAAACCGATCCCTCTGCGCACAAGGTCAGCACTGCAGAGGCACACACACGCACGCACACACACACTTGCAGTATGCACTGTGCAGGAGACCTTTATTTGCGCACAAAAATATTGATGTTGCTAAGTGATACTCAGGCAGTCACTAGCCCCAAGTCTTTGTGTTTGTTTACTGCTGTGTCTTCTTTCCTGAGTAAACAATGCAACGGTGATGCAGGGATAGAAAAGCCTTGCTAAATTAAAACAGCTATGAGAACTGATTTATTATGTCTGTGTGATACCAACCTATGAGAACGCACATATCCTGAATAGTCCCAATCATCCCACTTACCCTTCATTAAATAAAATCTATTTACGAGGTCCCTCTGCAACTTAACCATGCTGGAACCAGATTTAAGCAGGTTTTTTTGTTGAAGGTAAAATAAGGGCCCTAGATGAAATTCATGTATCTAGTCAATTGGAATAACAGGCAACCTGAAAATGGTTCACTGGATTCACTTATTTATTATTATTTAAAAATTCAGTCCAGCTCCATTCAGTTCTAGAATCCAAGTTTCTATTCAGAAAAAGAATTACAGACAAAGAAACGAAAAGCTTCGCAATTCCATCAGCATTTTTTGAGTCGTCCCAGATGTCAAAAGCTGTATCAACAAGATCCCACAGAGCGCCACAAAGGCACGTCCCCAGGAGGTCACCACCCTGTTTGCTGGGAGGAAATCAGCCAGGCCTGCTCCAGGAAGCTTCCTGATTTCCATGAATTTTGCTGCAGTCACCACGGCAGACCATTTGGCTGCAAATCCTTTTTTCAGCAGGAAGGTATTTCATCCAGACACTTTTAGCTAGCTCTATTCATAGAGCTTTGCACTAATAGCAGTTACTGGAGTGAGACCACCCTGCCCCCCAGACACGAACCATTCCTGACACCTACAGCCAGCTACCTGCACACAGCATATCGGTAGGAAAACAGTAAATGCATTTTGACTTTACTGGATTTCATTCTTGCAGCCAGACACAAAGATGATGGTGCAGCCTCACCTCGAACACTGCACTCAGTTTTGGGCACCACAATGTAAGTAGAACAAAAATGGCAGAGTGTCCAAAGGAGGGTTACAAAGATGGTGAAGGATCTGGAGGGCAGGATGTATGAGGAGCGGCTGAGGTCCCTGGGTGTGCTCAGCACAGAGCAGAGGAGCTGAGGGGAGGCCTGACGGCGGCTGCAGCTCTCACAGGGAGCGGAGGGGCAGCGCTGAGCTGTGCTCTGTGTGACAGCGACAGGGCCCGAGGGAACGGCATGGAGCTGTGTCAGGGGAGGGGCAGCTGCGGGTTACGGACAGGGGCTGCACCACAGGGCGGTGGGCATGGAACAGGATGCACAGGGCAGCGGGCACGGCCCCAAGTGCCCGAGTTCATGGAGTGTGTGGGCACTGCTCTTAGACACAGGGTTTGAATTTTGGCTGGTCTGTGTGGAGCTGGGAGTTGACTCAGTCATCTTTGTGAGTCCCTTCCAACTCAGGATATTGCATGATTTTATGATTCTGTGACTGTATGATTCTGTGAAAAGAAGGAACGCATCTGTGTTGTGTGAGGCAAGGCACATTGTGTTTATGGCTTCTCCAGAAGTCAGGCTTTTGCAGCAGTATAGACATGACCTTGAGTTCTCTTCCTAGCTCTCCCACTTGCCTTCAGCTAGTGTTCAGCTACTGGCTTTAACTATGCCTCTTCCTCTATTTACCCTTTGCCTTTTATGGCCACTTAAACTAAATTATTTATGGTATACTGATGCGTGTGGGCTGCAGTTTGAGCCAGGACTCATAGAGGCTGTGCTTCCGCATGCAACAACCCCAGCATGGGGACTGCTTTACTTTGATACCATTGAATTGGAAAAACTTTCTCAGTGCTGTGTGTGTCTGTGGGGGCTCTGTGTATGTGCAGAGGTATTGTAATAACCACCTTATCTCACAGCTGAGGGAGGGCATCCGCACTGTTCAAAGGACTATTAGAGGGCTGGAGTTGCTGAGGATACTGGCACCAGACATTTTCAGTTGGTTTGCAATTCCTCAGTCTGCATTCTTAGCCAGTTTCTGTCCTGCTTGATCAGATTTACATCTAAGCTGTTTTCACTGTTATTCAGAAGAAGTAATTTTAGGGGGACAAGCTTTCTATACTCTTCTTTTCCCTTCTCATTTTGGATTTGTTAAAGATTTGAAATGACAGATGAAGCCTCTAATACTAGGATGATGGTGTACTTCCGAACCAGAACATGATAATGTTGAGCCACCATATAACACAAAGAAAGTAAGATCCATAAACCCAATTAGTGGGAAGAATTGTGTTTAAAATATGAGAAGTTCTTGTACAGATTTTTTTCTGCCATTTTCTATAAAGTGCTTTCACAGAGCAGTACTGTCGTGACCTGTCACACCAGTGCCAAATAGACATACAAGAGTTGGATGAATTTGTAACAGAGATGAAGAGAAGAGTAAGACCAGGCTGGATTGCTTTTAAGCCTTTGTAGATAATGCTATCCATTGCCATACTGGTTAGGTCATATTTCTCCTTCCCAAGTAATGTTTTGTCCTTAGTAAGGTTTGAGTTCAAACTGATGATGACTTCTGTCACTAAAAAGCTTGGGGAGTAGGGAGGAGACAGCACAAAAATGAAAGTAGAAATGTAATCTCAAGCCATTGTTAAATGTCATTATTCATTCTTAATAGAGCTTGCTTTAACCTGTGTAAGTTCTATTTTTGTGTGGGTCAACAGAATATTTAAGTGTATTGAATTTCATGCCCTTTGCTTAGAGATATACGTTAACACACAGTACGGAGAAAATGTAAGCATAACTGCTGTTCTGTCTTCAGCAACTATATTTTTGTCTAGGTGCCTTCTTAATCTCTGTTCCTTCCAACCTCTTTAATTTCAGTCATGTGGAACCCATAAGGTCCATGTCACTCAGCCTGTATGGCAGCAGTTTTCCCAGTGCATTGGTAATGGTCTTCAATACCAAGGTCAGGAAGATTGAAGCCCAAAACTTGGGGATGATTTCTCTTTGTGTAGTGTGGCCCATTCAGATTGTTCAAAGATTCTGAAAACCTTCCTTCTTAATTTTGTTAATATACTTGCTTTCAGTGTAATCTCATCTCACATCCATCTGAAACACAATACTGACTAATCTTTTCATTTGCTTAACCTGTTTACTAAACCCTGATTTTCCCAGAGCGCTGAGGAGAACACACGAAGGTGACTCAGGTACAGTTCAAGAATATAGAGCAGCCAGCTGCTAGAATAAAGGTATTGAATACAGGAAATAGGAGTTGCTTACAGCAATTTAAGCTAATCTGTGTAACTTTGTGTGGAAGGTGGATAGAGAGACCTTGCGTAACGTGGCAGTGATGTTCAGCACGGGAATAGTGAGTTCTTAGGCTGCTCTGCAAGAGATGTGGTACTCCATTCCTCTGCTGTACTTCCATTTTGAAGCAGATGTCACTAAAATAAGAAACACCAACCATGTGAATTTATTTGAAAGCTTTCACATCATTTTGCACATCATAAAGAGGCAAGGGCTGGCAACTTGTTTTTCTTTGTGGACAGCTTTACTCCCTCTTTACTTAAATAGCTTTAGATTGCTGCTCCAGATTGATGATGTTCTAATAATCACATTAACATACAGGCTGAACTTGAAGACCTGTATTTTCATTTCTTTACACACATCTTAAAAATTGACTTCTGAGGATGAGATTGTTCTTGTTTTCCCATAAATAAATTACTTCTGGAAGAGGTGATTAAAATATATTTGTCTAGTTTGATCCATTGATTTTCAACAGAATGTCCTTCCCTTGTGGAACTATGTTTTTCAATAATTTTTTGATCTAAGATTACCCAGAAACTTAGTACTCTTAACAAGAGGGATCATGAAGCTTTGGCAGTTGTAAAAGATATGTGTATGAAATAATAAAAGCATGTTCTTTCAAGGAAGTTTACTAAGTTATGGTTACTGTTTGTTTTTCTAGTTTCAGAAAGCTTCTGCTTCATCTCCCATTGCTGTTTTTATAGATAAAAAGGATTTTATAATGCAGGCTGAAGGTATTAGTAATGTTCATGTGCTTTTACACTTTTGATAGTATTTCCATTATCATCAATTTCTCTAATCATACTATGCAATTACTGTTCATCGTACTCGCTATTTAATGGGAATCAGTCAAGGTTTCACATGCAACCACCACGTTCATTGTTCCTGGCTCTGCATCTGCATGCATGCATGCAAACACACGTCTTTTTTATTTCTAGCTGAAAATGTTATTTTTTTCTGGAAGGACGTTAAGAAGGTGAGAGACTCTATGACAAAACAACCAAGGTGCAGCTCACACAACTGTATCTCTTGATAAGAACTTCTTTCTTTGCTTGAGTGGACACACAGTGTCTATCACGCACACTATCAGCACATGGATATCTAATGGAAACGGTGCATTTCTTTGAAAAATAGTAGTATGGTACTGAAAACTGAACAAGTTTTCAGCTTCAGTTAATTAGCAGTAACTGTGTTCTTTCTTTGGATGTCTTGCCTTCAGTAGCCTGCGAGTGCCTTTTCTGTCCCCTCAATTTCTGTTCCGTGAGCTGCACCCTTACAGACGATTTGAACTTGTGGAAGTGGCAGGGGCAACTTTCGGAAACATGTAGCTGCCAAGCTGCCTGTGATGTGAACTTAAAATAGACCAGACTGGGAAAAGCAGGGAGGACTGTCTCCAAGTGCCGCTCTGCATGTCAGGACTGTTTTTGCTTGATCTATATCGGCTGGTGAAGCTCTTTGTGAGCAGAAGAAAGAACCTCACCCCCACCCATTTCCTCTTTTCAGGCTATTTTGGGCTCACTGTGAAGTTCTCAGTGTACTTTCTCAGCCAGAGCAGCATTGTGAACTCCTTCTGGTAAATCACATTTTCTGGCTGGGTGGGTGGGGAGCACTGTAGGGGGAAGGCAGGAATTCGTCTTCAAACAGTTCTTGTTTGTTTTTTTTTTTTTCCCTTCGTGTGTGCATAAGTGTGTTAAGAAAATATTCACAATTCCATTGAATGTCAGAAGTTTGCAGTATAATTATTTTTGACAAAATCTGTATTCATACTTTGCCACGTTGTGCATTTACCCAGACAGCTTTCAGTAATGCTAGCATGTGGTATGGACATTTTCTCCTTTCTGTATTAAGGAGTCATTACGTTTAATGAAGAGCTAGTCCCAGGAAGAAGTATCTGGATCTTAAGGAACTTATGGAATATTCAAGTGAAGTACTCTTATTAATGAGTGTTTGAAAAATGTCACTGCATAAACATACATCACTGATCTATTCCTTTAGGGAAGCAAGAGCCTAATTCTTTTCTTTTTTTTTTTTCTCTTAAGCTTCTACCAGAATGAGTCAGTTGTTTTCACTGAAGTTTTCGTCGACTTCAGCCACTGTAGAGTCCAATTTTCCATGTGAGAAAATGGATGTAAGAGTCCTCCTGTCCTTAGTTGCGTACGTGTTCCAAGAAAAATACCTAGAGCAGAACAAAACCTTCTGAAAGATTTGGAAAGTAACACACTCTCAGATTATTCTGCATAGAAAAATCTGAATGATCAAAAAATACACATATGCTTTGGCAGGGGGCTGGACTCGATGATCTCCAGAGGTCCCTTCCAACCCCTACAATTCTGTGATTCTGTGATATATATGGCAGAAGGAGAATGGAAGGAGAGTTGGAAGGATTTTATTGTTTGTTAGGTTGGGGATTTTTACTGTTTTGTGCAGTACTGCAGGATCCTGCAGTTCCTTAACTTCTCAAAGTGGTTTCTACTTGAACCTACTGAAAGCTGAGCAGTCCAGAGAAGGAGGGGTTGCTATTCACTGCAAAATGTTCGTGGTGTTGTGAATACTAGCTTAATCCTAGGGAACATTTGGTTGAAAGGCTACACTTGGTGAAATGTAAGAATTTTCCAGAGGCACCCATGAAAAAAATTCTTCTGTGGGAATGGAAAAAATGAATGATGTGATTTTTCTGCTCTCATGAAGTTTAAAAATCAAGAACAAATCAGGAAGCGATTATTCAGATCTTCCTGCATCATCGTAAGTCAGCATAGCAAAAAAAAAAAAAAAGAAAGAAAGAAAGAAAGAAAAAAGGACTTGCATTCACTATTCAAAGATTCTTTGAAGTCTCCTGCTCCTTCCTCAGTCACAGTGAGGTCGGTCGACAGTTTCTGACCTCTTAGCATGGACTGTTATGTTGTATTTTGCATTGTAAAACTATCGGTCTTCTGATTGTGTGTATATCCCAAACAGGTACGTTTGGGGATTATTTTAAAGGTGAACGAGTATTTTCTGGAAGAACCAGCTGTCATCATTTTGCCCCCAAATTTATAATTTTATTATTTGGAAACGTTTTACTTTCAGGGTGTTGAGTTCATCTTCTATGCTTAAGTGAGATTAGAAGTCTTTTGGGGTGAGTTGTGAGACAAAAGGGACTTCTTAACTTTATATTTCTACATCACTTATTCTTTACATTGTTTAGTCTGTACTGAAATCCTAGGTAAAAGCCTGGGCTTTGCTGCGAACACGTGAGAATGTTTTCAGATGTAGTAACTTGGAGTCAGTCCTGGTAGTGGTGTGTTCTCCCAGGCTTTTATCTTGTCCCATCTCTTCCCTGAGCACAGGCACATTGCCTGGAACAGCTTATTATTTTAATGGCAGTGTCAGCTCCTGCAGCCTCTCTTGCTGTTTCTTCAGTCACCTGGTAGCATATTGCTATTATTTTTCTCAGAAGTAAGTCCTTGAATCTTCCTCATTTTGTCTATGCACTGAAAATAAATGCATTTTGTTTAGTCTTCTTAACCACTGTCATAAAGATTTTGGGATACCAACTTGCTGTTTTTTTCCCTGGAATTGATAAAGTTGCAGCAAAAAAACCCAAAGTTTTTTTGGGAGGGGTGAGAAGAGCAGTCCAGCCTAGGCTTCCAAGCCTGACTTCCCCACCGTAACTTGTATTTTTCCTATTTGGCTAGCAGGCTTAAACCTGGAGTGAAATGTATTATAGTTAAGTTGTCTCAGAGCTGGCCGCCAATGTTTTGTTTTGGTTTTAATTCCTTTGCTACTAAAAATTTCTTTTGCAACCTCCTGCCCCTGACTTCTGGCAGTAAAGAATTTAAATAAATAGCATTTTCCTTTTGGGATGGTGGTATAATTTGTTAGAGGTCAATCCAGAGACCTTCATGGTTGCGTTTTAGGGAGCCCAGGCTCAAAATACCATAAAAAAAAGTTATTTGAAATAGCTCCTTGTAAGTATTTCTCTAGCAGCGTGTTTTCTCATGTTGGCTGATGGAGGAGAGTGGCTGCTGGGGGTTGGGTAAGCAAGGGGAAACACATGGGGGTTCTTTCAGCGGCTGTGGGAAGAGTTTCCATCCTAGTGAGCCAAGCGCAGACAGCCCAGCCCAGCTGATGCTGCTCTCTGAGGAAGGTTGTTGTAAGCAGCTGAAGTGTGCACGCTCATAAATCCTGGGATGTATCGACGTCTTCGTCAGTGCCAGTCTGAATGCAGGAACATTCTCATTCAGGCGTTGCTCCAGGTGGCCGGGGACAAGGCAGGGTTACGTATTTACAGCCGCAGCAGCCTGTTGCTAGAGCCTGTTACCACTGTGCAATAGCCCTGGTTTGTAGTAGCTGGGTCATGACATTGGCATAAGATACTCTGCACAGCTGGGCCCTGCCCGTGCCAGATACCAGTCCCATGGTACGAGCTGACCCAGCTGCACTGAAAGTCTCATTCTTTTCTCTGTTATTTCTTTAGTCAAACAATGCAAAGGGAGGGTTACAGCTAATGCAGGCTCTTGCACACACGTGCATAAAATACGTCAACATTAAGCAAACACAAGTCTGTTCTTTCTTTCCTTTTCTTAGGGCTTCTTCTTAAACATCTGCAGTTGTCCACGCCGCATGTCTTGCTCTGCTAACAGCAGAAAGTGTGCTTAAAAAAAAAAAAGGGATGTGTACATGCATAAAAAATATGAATCTCGCTTTCTGTTTCAGTTCTGCTTAGGGAAGAGCAGCTTTAAGCACTGTGGAATAATGCAAGCAGAACATTTTTCTAATAAGCATCATTTCATTTGAGTCGGAAATACTGAAATAGTGCACATTACACAGGTCAGCAACTAAAGCCCAATTACATACTTATTTGTAAAATGTCCAATTGCAAAGGGCAGCAGTCAGCTTTTTTCTCCGATCTCGAGTGTCTCATAGGTATATATTTACAATTCCTGCACCAGCTTCATAAGCATAAAATGAGCTCCAAGTCTCTTAGTTGCCTTGAGGGTTTTCTAGACTGGGGACAGGCTTTGTTTCCCAAGTTTGAATCTAGTCCAAGAAAGAGGTTTAAAGTATTACTATAAAAGAATAGATATAAAAATGCAATTAATGAGTATGGGATAATGCTGACAAACAAGTGAAGAAACACTTTTTTAATCTTCGTTGATGGCAGTCTGAATCAGGATTTAGCTCAGAGCAAATTACCAGTCTGAAACATTCAAAAATCATCTGCCAAGCCTTAAAAAAAGAGAAAGAGAGAGAGATAGGGAGTTGCTTAAAATAGTGATGTTAGGAAGAATCAACAAATGACATCAAACCAACAAAAGCTTCCAGTCCTTTTTATTTGTTTACTGGCTTTTTATTTCCTCTTGGGAAACTCTGCAGCCAGATTTTCAGGCTGTCCTCTGCAATTACGGGAACCTGGAAGGATTAGCTTTTAAATGGAAGCCAAGTTTCTCAAGAAGAAACATGACTCCAGGAACTGGGGACTTATAAGAAAAAGTGCAAATGTCAGAGTATTTGAGATGGCTTCCTTGACGCCCGGCTTTCCCACAGGCCAGGACAGCCGCGGTCCTTGACAAAGCGACAAGATGGCGCACAGATGCTGCTGGGAGCCATTTTGAAAGGCCTGGAGGGCAAAGGTGGGACACACTGTGTTATCAGGCCCGGTAACTCAGGCATGAGGCTTTGAGGGGCAGCACGTAGCAACAAGGCTGCGTCGTTCCGGTCTGTCTCCGCTTTCTGGAAAGCAACATGGGGCGCGATGTGAGAAACCAAGGGTGGAGCCGAGTGCTTGCGTGAGCAGCCTCGGCAGGACCGGGCCTGACCCTCTTCCCGCTGAAATCAACAGGCACCTCGCCAGCCCTGTCAGTGGGACCAGGATCCACGCCAGCAGGGAAAGGGAAGCCAACTGATGAGGCTCCTTCTGCGGCCCGTTCAAGGAGAAAGGTTTTTCAAACAATACAGTAGCACAAGTAGGTGGAAAGAAGTTGACCCCATTAATACAGATGCTTCTATTGGTACCCACAGGGAGGTGTTCTGTAGGCAACATGTCTTTAGTTCTGGCCCCTACGGCTCCAGAAATCTGGGAGTCTTGGTGGCTGGTGCTGGTGTTGGGGCTGTAGGACATGAGCAACTGGAGGAGGGGACATCTGGCCACCAGCAGCTCTGTGGCGGGCTTGCTTTGAGGGCAAGGAACGTGCTGTTCTCAACCAGAGAGCGTTGAGAAAGCCCTAGCTTAAAAAAAAATGGAAATCTCATCCTAATGACCCAGGTCTTCCAAAGCTTTTCCTAACTTTTCTTCCTTTTATTAATGCTAATCTGATTTCTCAGTATCAATTTTCTTTCCCCTGAGGAATTTAGTAAGTAATGGTGTCTTTACCTTTTTCTCTCCCACAGTGATGTTTTTGAGGTGATCTTTCATTTCTGAAGAGGGCTTTTTGGATTGCTTGTTTAAGTATAAGCAGAAGTAGGTCAACTATTTTGTAACTGCACTTTTGCCTTTAAAAGCAAATCACATTAAAAACGATCCTTCGTATTTCTCAGTGTATGTGCCAGCTATGTGTAATTTTAGCTTGTGATAGTGGTGATGGGTCATTTTGGGCAAGGGAAAACAAACCCTCTGGAATCAGTGGTGAGAGCAGAGTAGGAAAATAGCAAAAGCACATGGAGTTATTTTCTAAAAAATTTAGTGTTCCAGTGAGATTTTGGGAACCCTACGTGTAGGACAGTTGCAGCTCTGAACTACTGTGTGTTAAAAACTGCTTACTTTATGCAAGGGCCACAAGCAGAGCTGTTACAGTAGTTGGATGTCTGAAAACACATTCTTATTATGTTACCTGGAGAGTTCTTCAGGTATCAGATCCGCTCATATTAATCATATCCACACTGTTAAAGCAAACTCAAGGGTAAAACTTACAGGCTTGGCGTTGCTCAGGCCATAAAGCTGTATGATTTACTGCCAACCTTTTGCCTTATTCCTCCAGCACTGTTAATTTTTGTTAATCTTGAATGTCACAAGGTGTTTTTCCAAAACTGACTGCAATGACAGTGTTGAACGTCTTGAGAGACAAGTCTCATTTGTAAAGGGAAGATTATCAGCGACTTCTTTGCTATACATCTAAAAATTGCTCGACGTATAGTTCATAGAATAGAATCATAGAATCATAGAATGCTTAGAGTTGGAAGGGACCTCTGAAGGCCATCTGGTCCAACTCCCCTGCAATGAACAGGGACACCACAGCTAGATCAGGTTGCCCTGGGCCATATCCAGCATCTCCTTGAACTAGCCTCTCCAGCCTTTCCGAACTAGTTGGGGAGCTCCTTTCAACTTGTACATAAACATTCTCTCAGTTGATGACTACAGCTTAGACTGCACTGGAAAATGTTGGTACGCCGGTGAGGGCTGTGCGCGAGTCACTCTCCTAACACATACAGCTGTGCCAGCAGAAAGTGGATGATAGTTGTAACGATTTTACAACAATTGTTTTTGCTGGTGCAGCTTATTCCTTTCAAGAAACAGGTCTGAACTATATTGTCTGAAGAATTCTGCACTCATACAGGCAGTGCGGGAGTAAGAGACAATTCCTGCATAACTTGATGAACTCTTTTTAAGTGCTTCCATGCTAGGAGAAATATTTCCAGATGCCAAGCTGGCTTGTTTACCCTTGGCAGCCTTACTTCGACCCAAGCAATACCAATTCAATGTCTTTTTAGAAATTAACTGATATAAATTAACATATTTCCTTCCTTGTCCTGATGAGTTAAAGAGCATTTCTTAAAACCAGTGCAACCGGCAAAATATAAATTGCAACCTGGTCTGGATTTGATGCCTTTGGGCCCTGTGTTGAATGGGGTTCTTCAGCCACAGGACCCCACGGTTTTGGTTCTGCCAAGGGCTGAGCTGGGTTGTGTGCAGTGGTGCAGGAGGCAGTGTACGAGGAAAAATGACTTACGTAGTAGCATAGGTGCTGTTGAGATGATCCAAGAAAATTTGGAAAACTGACACAAGCTGAATGCCCAGGGCTCTCCTCTCTTTCATTTGGTGCTCACTGCACTTCCTTCTGCCCCACACCATCACTGGCAGGTGAGAGAAATGCAGGGTGAGCAGTACCAACACTGTTAAACTCAGTGTTGATACAGTTTTGTTTTTTTCTGACCCTGCAGCTTTGAGGTGCAGTAGTTCATGGCATGCAGAGCAGCTGTGGTCCTTGTACTGTCCCTTCCTTGCACCCATTGACCTCAGTGAGCTAGCAATGTGAAGGAAAACGGCACAACATTTCCCAGTTCCTCTTTCAGTGTTCAGAAGAATTTTTAGGGTCTTCTTCTTTGTGGCACAGAGGTGATTGTCCACATAAATTTACTGAGCCTGGTTCAGGGGAGTTACAAAGGAGGTATCTCCTGCCTTTTTGTCACTGTGCCGGCACCTTTTACGTTCCCAGTGCTGTGGTGCCTCTCCAATTTCCTGTCTCTAGTTGCCAGACGATGGGAGTGAGACAGTCAGCAGTGCTGTACTGGGAATGGAGCCAAAGAAGACGAGCAAAAGACGTGAGCAAAATTCTTTCCTTGGGTGACGCTCTGTGCTGGGGTCTTAGGTTGTTAGCTGAGGATGACTGACCCATCTTTCTAGCAATTTGAAGGTAGGTCTTGTTTACAAGAAGCTCTCCTGCCCCTTTTTTTACACTATTTTATTCCAGCAGTGTTGCCACTTGAGCTAGGTTTAGATTCTGTAAAGTCTGCAGGGCTGTTAAGAAAATCTTGACACTCCTACCTTTCTGTCCTGCTCCACCATGCACTTAGATTTCCCGTTTTATCTGCCAACTCGTTCTGAGACTAAACTCAATAAAGCCTCACTGTGCTCCATGTGAACACTCTGATCCTGCAGAAGAAGATTCTGCAACGCAATCTGAATTGGTGACAGGACTTCAAAGACACTCAGCAACAGTTTGGAAACTATGACAGTCTGGAATTGATAGAACTGACTTAGCAGTAACCACTTAAGGTTCTCTGCAGCTGGACCCTTGTGTAAGCTGGAAAAACACACCATGGCACAGGTATTGTTCAGTGTCTCACAATGACAGAATTTCATTTTTTATTAATAGAATTGATCTATTTTATGATCTAGAATAACTTGCTAGAGGGAAGGCCAGTTGTGCTGCCTGCTGGTTTTGAAACTCCTTAGAAGATCAGCAGCTACTACAGTGAGCTCCTTTCTAGCTAGTGTGCCTCAGGCAGACAGCTGTGTTTCCCACTCTTATCCCAGAGGTTTTTTCCAGATCCTCCTGCCTATTCCTACAAGTTTCCCTTAGCTGCTGATGTTCTTCCTGGCCCTTTTTTAATGATGACAGTCAGACTGTTACCAGATCTCTCCTCTCAGATCCATGGGAGTAGTAGCAAAATCCAGACCACTTATAGGAATTGTTCTATCCTTTCTTTCATGATCTGACTCAAACCAGGATTTTAAGTACTGAACATCAGTTAACGTTTTTTTAATGGTATGGGAAAGCATAGTAAGCCTTTATGCTCATATGATCAAAGATGGACGGAATCACGGGTCTTTGTGCATCTGTCTGGAATAGCATTTGTAGGCTGTAAGGTGTTTTATTCCTTTCACTCCAGGAAGTGTGTTTTGTGTGCTTTACTTTGAGACTTCACTTGGAACAAGATTTGTCGCAGTTTAACAAAAATCCACAATCTGGAGGCAAATGTATGTTTGATTATGCCCTAGTGTTTATAGTGTGATTAGTTTTTATTTAGACAGGACTTTTCTTGTGGTTGGATCCATGCTTTGGGGCTGCAGTCTTTGCAAAGCTGGGAATGAAGATCTACAGAGGTTCTACAAATCAGTCTCCTCTTGCTTCCACTGGTGAATTGCTTGCACTTCCACAAAGCAACCCTGCTAAGAAAAGCCTTATGAAAAGAAAAGCATGCTTGCTGCTTGCTTTCTGTCAAGTTGCCACACTCCTTCTGTATGTACACACCGCTCTACACCAGTTGCAAATTACCACAGTAAAATGCATCCAAAGCTCCAGAAGCTCTTTTTCCTATATGCCTTTGCTCATTAGCATGGCTTTTGTGCTACTGTAGTATAGCTCTTCCATTGGTACTGCATTATTATCCGTGTCCTTTTGATACTTTGATAGCCTTGGCTGCTAATATATTTCTGCTGGAGAAGAAAGTGAAGGAATGGAGAAGGAGGGAATTGGATATCCAGACATGTGAGTAATCTCAGACTTGGAGTCGTGCAACATCACTTGAAGTGCTTTCAACGAGGGCTGGGCTCAGTGCTCTGGAGTCTTTGGAAGGAAGCTGGAAATGCTTTGCTGGCAGGGAATGTGGAAATCCACCGCAGCGTTCTCTCTCCGGTACTGGATAAAAGAGTGGCCCCATCAAAATGAAGAAGTTTTCACTAGTCCTCATTTACCTTATGTTTGCAGTATTAGCCCTGTAGGAGTGGAAATTGAGGCTATTCTTTACCTGGTTGTAAATGAGAAGGCTTTAGGCAATTTCAGTCATGTGATATGTGAGGCTCACTGCATCCATGGCATAGGTCTCTATGCATGAAGAACTACTGTATAACTGCCCAGCTCCTGCGTTACACAGGAGTGTGAGTTTCTTTCTATCCCATGTCTGAGGTATGAGATAGGATAACGTGAAAGCTCTGGCTCACAAAGAGTGACATTTTTGTTGTGTTTCTTCTACATGGTTTGCTCCACCAAGTTAGTGAGATTCCTGCTTTATAATGAAGGTACAGCATGAGCCTACACTGGCACGATCTAGCTACCTGCCTACATCTTGCTTTCATCCAACTTGCACTGTATGAGGAAAGACTTGGCATTGTCTTTCTGCCTTACCAAATCTTCTATTAGTCATGTCTTTGGGAGATGGTGGCAGTTCTTCACCTCCCACGCTTAGCCTAGATACAGCAGTCTCTTACCGGGCTCAATGTGGATTAAAAGAAAATAATAATTCCTAGTTCTCAGACTTCTTTAACTGTAAATGGAAATAATTCATAAATACTACAGCTTTGTTTGTCTGATGAGAATGGTAGCCTATGCTACCGTTTTGCTTCCCTTCCCCCTCTTGCTGTTGCAGTAGGGTGAATTGCACCATTTTTAATAAGATTAGAGCTATTTGCATTTTAAGGTGTTCAGGGTATTAGCTGGCGGTGTGTCAGTTTAGTCTGTCTGAGCTGGCTTTGGTCACCT
>JANHGO010006509.1:0-21307 GCA_024606505.1 Aquila spilogaster
AGGAGAGGGAAAAGAGGGAAAGAGAGAGGAAAGGGAAAAGAGGGAGAGGAGAGAGGGAAAAGAGGGAAAGAGAGGGACAGAGAGAGGAGAGGGAAATACTACATGATGTGCTACCAGGCAGGAAGTGTACTCCAGCACTGTACTTCTTGCTAGAATCTTTCCAAATTAATGGATCACTGCAGCAGTCTGCTACAGTGCATGCCAGGCCTCTAGAAGAAATGCACAAGCACATACAGCTTATGCTCCTAAGACTTCTTGAATCAAGATCCTCACATGAAATAGTAACCTCCACAAACTGCCATAACATTCGTATCTTTTTATGCATTCAACGCAACAGTGAAAACTCCAATTGAGAATACATTCTCATCAGAAAATGTTCAGTTATTAGATCAGACAATAAACATAAACCACTTTTTGTCCTGTAGAAAGAGCACTTATCTGATGCAGTTATCAATACACACTTTTTGACTTTGTAGTGTATTTAGTTTACAACATCTTTTGATTATATCTAATATACAGTTTAAATTGTTCTACTTCATGCCAGGTATACATCAATAAGGCTTACTGTGCCTTTTAACCCGGGGATATGGAAACAAAACAGATATAAGCAGAACCAAGGTGCTATTTGTGCTTATCTAGTTTATGTTTCTCTAGTATGATGTGAAATCTAACATGAGATGTGAAATCTACTGTGAGATGTAATAAACTCGTATGTGTACTTATAACTTTCACAAGAGTGAGAAGGGAAGAGCAGGTGCTGCTGATCTTGACAAACCTGTAGGAAATTGGCTTCTAAACAGATGAAGTCTTTTTTTCTTTTTTTTTTTCCCCTCTGCTTTTGTATATACTTTGTTAACCCAGACATTCTTATAAACAGCAAAGACCAGTCAAATCCAAACCAAGAAACCAGAAAGGAGAGTGAGAGAACAGAATGAGCATACAGAATAGGGACAAGCTGTGTTCAGGCCACACTGGGGATGACCTTGTGCCCAAAGGAGAGATGATTTCTTCTAGGTTATTTTTTTAACAATCAAACTCAGGTCATTCAGTAAGTTACTTACGGAGTAGATGTACATGCAGTTCACTGACTTGCTGGCAGAGACTGCTAGTCTTCCTGCAAAGCTGAGGAAATATGGGAATGTGGAAGCTAGGCAACTTCTAAGGAGTGATAAGTGGAAAGAATAATGCTGTCGGATTTTTAACATAAAGGTGTCAGCAAGCACCAGCAACCATCAGCAATAACTCTTGTTATAGTTATCAGTGGGCAATCTGTTGCAGAATTAACTGTGATCTCTTAGATTTAACATATTGTCCATGGTAATGTGTAATTGTATAAAACTAACCATGATGGCCTTTTCAGCTAATATTCTTAAGTGAAAATCTAATTTTCTGCGTCCAAGCCTGTGGACACAGAGACAAAAATATACTGCTATAGGTAAGTTAACAGAGCTGTACTCAAAGCATACAGAGAAAGCAAATTCAGTCACTCCCTCTTCCTTTAAACATCACTCATCTTTTGGCTTGTGATATTATTGTAGTTGAGGGAAGCAGAAGCATATCAGCATACTTAATCCATAGGCCCAGAACCCCAAACTACTAACACAGATTACAAAAATGGAGGCTATTTTTGTTAGAACAAATAAAACAGTTACTGAAAACATACATAAATTCTAATGATACACAGTTCTATGTTTCTAGAGATAGAAATGTGTAGAGATGGAAACAAAGACAAGTTCAGAATGGTTTTTACAAGGTACTTTTTGGGAGAAATCAGTAAATAGCCCAGGTTGCTCTTAAGCTAAAAGCATTAAGACAGTCTGAGGCATATGAACCTCTCCTTTATAAACTGTACGCATGTCTGTGAGATATATTACTTCTTCAAGAGAGAGCATTTTTAATATGGGAAGAAAATTTTTAAAGGACTGGTCTGGACCAGTGAAGGAAGTTAAACTAGACTGTAAAACTTGACCTGATTTCTAACCATATTTTTTCTTTGTTTTCACTCCAGTGTGACTGGAAATTCCATTTGGCTTATATGTTGTTCTATTGTTAATCCAACTCTATTCCACTTATTTACAAGGACTAAACATCCTTTTTGGTTTTGGTGGGGTTATCAAATTACCTTTGGCCACTGGAGCACTCTCCTATCTATCATGTCAGTGGGTCTGACAGGGATATGGTTCTTAGTCCAAATTCACAGGTTGGTGGGGGCTTGAGAGACAGTTTAGTCATGGCCTTATGGTTTCCTAGCAAAGCATTAACAGTTCGTAATGAACTGAGTTTGTTCTTGCTTATCACTGCCTCTATGTCTGTTTCTTCATTTTTCAATGACAGTTCATGTAATTTCTACACCCATTCCTCCCTAAGCAGTGGAAGGATTTTCCAGAATGCATGAATGAATAGGCTAAAAACTAAAGAAATTAGGTAGGCACTTGCAGCCTGGCTAATGCTGGACATAATCCAGTGTCACCCAGTGACCCACTTATTTGTCAAGGTGGCAGAGATCTGAAGAAACAGGTGTGTAGCAAGCACAGCACTAGTGTGAAAAAGTCTTGCAAGGGATTTCCATAAAGTATTCTGAAGTCTCAGGGTAGAAACGTTAATGGAGAGCTTCCAGACAGCACTTGAGAGATGCAAAATTCCATGGCAAGACTGAATCTGAGCTATAAAACTATGTGATAGTGAAGTATGGGGTGTACTCAACATGTGAATGAGATTTTGCTTATGCAGATACTCAGTACTTACTAAAATCTAACAAAATTGCCAGGTCTGTCTTTTTTTTTCATAAGCTGTAAAGAAGAAAACCTTAGTAAGCCACATGGCTTTTCTTAAATTTGCTAGACTATTGCTGGTGGTCTGTAACTTAGAGCTCTACATGATAGTAATGAGACATTACTAGAGAACACATAAGAACATTTTAATTTCCGGAAAGAATTTATATTTTCCCAGATGGAAATCTTATTTCCAGGGTTTTGGTTTTTTTCTAATCTGAGTAAGTTTGAGGCATACTTACTACCAGGAGATTACATAGAAATAATTTGTTTTCACTGCACAAACTTAATACACTTCCAAAGATCTGATTATTATCAGTAATTAATGCAAGCATACTGAAATTCTCTCAGGAGTGTGTTGTTTAGGTGTGCTCCATGCATTTCATTGTACTGGCTTGCCTTCCCTTTTAAAAAATTGCACTTGACTAGCATAGTTGCACTTCCTGTTGTTTTAATAGTTGAAATTTATCAAGAAAATTTAATGTTCTAAAGCTAGAAGAGTGAAAGTGAGCCAGCTAGCTATTTTCCTGAAACTAAGAGTGCTATTTTCAAGGCAAGGCAAGAAAACATGGGGTGAAGGGGGACTCATTAATTATAAACATGCTCAAAAAACAGTATGGAAAATCTAATGTGGAAATATGATAGATTTTTATGCTGCACAAGCTATTTTCCTGCTCAAAAGAATGTTCCTTTCTTTGTTACGCAGCAAAGAAGGACTAACTTCCCTGCAGAGCTCACAGAATAGTTTAGGAATATATTAAATTAAAGTCTGCCTTTCAGCTGACCCTAAATGTTTGAGCAATCCTTTAACGAAAAATCAGACTGAGATAATGTTTTTGACACACTAGCAATAGCTGCAGTGATCCCTGAATGGAGCACATACAGTGATTTCTGTTCAGTCTACCTGAATACAGCATTCAGAGCAGACTCAGTACATTTTGTACAGCACTTTCTCCCTGCATTCGTAAAGGGTTTGCCTTCCAGGACCACTGAGGTCAGTAAGATTTATGGAAAATATTTAATCTGTGTATCATTCATGCTTTCAAAAGATACTGTATTTACTAATCCTTCTTCTGAAGCTTTGGAAATACGCATTATCTCTTTCAAGGAAAGAATTTGGAATTTATATATTAGGAGCTTCAGGCTGGCTTCAGCAGAGGTGGAAGAGCAAATAGCACAGGAATATCAAGTCTCTGAGACGTCTTGGCAATCAAGTACTGGGAATATGAGTCCCAAGACTTGGACAATCTATAATAACTTGCAGTCTGAGCAAAATACGCTTACACAAGAATCTTTTCTCTAACGGGTATTTTATTTGGGGCTGCTTGCTAACTTAAGAGGAACTAAAAACATCTTTTGTGTGTATTTTCTGAACTGGAATAGCAACTATAAACTTGCAATACTTTTGTACTCAGCACTTATATAAATGGTAAAAAGATGTTCCTGAAAAGCTATGGTTGTTTTTGGAAAGGATAAAATGCACCAGGTTCCATCCTCCCTGCAGAGCTTCACAGGCAGGTTCTGTTTCTGAGACCATCCTGCCCGTGTCTGAGATGCACTGAAATGCTGTGCTGTTGTTACAGCTTACAACACAGTTCTCCTACAGAACTCAAGTTTTATCATGCATTTCTGAGGAAGTTCTCAGCTGAGTTTGATGTGTGGAATGGAAAACAACAGTATACAATCAGAAAGATACCGGTAGTGCTCGGTCTTATGCCAGAGGATTTTGATAGTAGGTTGCTTACATTCACCTGATAACGGATTTGCTGAAAAGCCAGAAATGTTAGTGAATGTCAAGTTCTCAGGCTGACGTACCTTTTTCTTCTTGAAAAGGTTTTGTGAAACTGATTTAATTTTCTATTTTATGTTGTTGTTTAGAACATGCAATTTTTCTGTTCTTACTCAGTTTTTTAAACTGGTAATTTTGATGCTGTGGAAGAATCTGTGTCAGGTTCTAGATTTCACCCATTAATCAGATGAGAAATTTTTGTTTCATGTATGAGAGTTCATTAGTGCATTTACTTCTGTGCAATAGAATTTCCCATTTGCTAGTCTCCTAATTTTATTTGGTAGCAAAATGAAGGGCAGTTCTCCAGCCCTGTGCATCAAATTCATATTTTGTTGTCAGGGAGGGGCGGCTTATAAAGAAGACAGGCCATATTCTTCTCAAGAGGTGCACAGCGAAAGGACAAGAGGCATTAGTCACAAGTTATAACATGGGAATTTACAACTGGATATAAACAAAAAGAAAAAATACTATCAGAATGGTTAAGGAGTACTGGATTAAGTTGGATCAGAGAGTTTCCACCCCTAAACTTACAGGGCAAATAGCAACCTTTTCCAACTTTGATGTAGCCCTGCTTTGAGCAGGAAATTGGGCTAGGTTGACCTCTGGAGGTCCCTTCTGCCCTAAGTTAGCCTATGATTATTTGTGCCAGCACAAAGCATGCGTAAAATGCCACCAGATTGGAATTCTAACATTCTAATTCTTCTCTAAAATAATACCATTGTCCTGCTATAAAAAGGTCTTAGAGAGTTTATAGATGTGATATGTTTTTACAAACATTTCTCTCATCATTCTTCTTTTCTGAGTTTTAATTTCACCCACCTTCTCTGCAGACTGAGATCAGAAAAGGAATTATGTATGTGAACTAATGATGGTATGAAGAAAAAATAAATGTTATTGGGATACAACTTTAATTTGGGGTATTCTGGGAATGTTTTAAAAAATCATTATATCTGGTTAGTCCAGAAAGAGCGAAGTTAGCACTCACAGGAAATACTGATTTTTATCTGAAACAATTAATATTTCTTTAATATTTAGCTACTAGGAAAACAGTATCTTCCACCGATCACTTAGTAACTCCTAGTACATAAGGTGGTTTGCAAACACATAGAGCACTCTTCTTAACCCAGTCCCCAACACATACATAGAGGATTAATATAGTCTCCTGTTTCTTTAATCTACTTCTTTTCTTCTACCAGTTGAATTTGCACCCAAAACCCTCTATAAAACCAAGATTTGCATCAGGTTAGCTTTCTGGGATCGCAGTACTGTGTTTGGGCTTTTTTAGAGCTTGTAGTTTGGTTTTGATTTCTTCTGTGATTTGGAGGAAGGTGTTCCAGGGGATATTTTGGGATGATGTGGATGTTGAGTCAGACTTCTGTGACACTATTCATAGCTATTCTAATATTTTAGGTAATGTTGGTGTTCTGTGATGTTTTAAGACATTTTTCCATAGTTCATAGGAATAGAAAAGTATAAACCTTAGTTTATTGTGGCAAGTGTCGGAAAGCATATTCTGACAGTGCTGTTACTGAACCGTTAGAAGAATATGTGAATTGAATGATAAGGTAAAATGTTGAAAAAGCTGCAGTTTACAAAGCTGTCTCAAGGGCTTATGCATTACAGTTGCCATGTTCTATTGTTTCCAGTGGATTCTGCCTCAACAGAAACTTTTTACAGTGTAGTCTCAGAATGATTCTATTTCAGGTCTAACAGAAGATTAGAATATTGCTACTTAGCTTGTATTTAAATAAAATAGTTCTTGATGGAACATGATCTGTTGCTAACTAATGTTTGGCGTCGATAGCCATGAGATTTCAAGATATGCAGAGAAAGGAGCTGATAAGAGTGGATTTTAATAGACCCTTGTCTTGAAACAGGTAAATAATATGTAGCTACAAAATACAGTTTGGCCATGTTTGTGTCAACTCAAAAAAAATTGATTAATGTGTCCCCACCTTTAGCTAGCAGTTGTGTTTATACGATGTGCAAAAATCAGATAAAGGACTACTGCTCTGAGCTGCCTCCATTGGTCCAAGCTTTCATGCTATCTGGAGTGCTTAGTAGAATCATAGCAAGTGGCACGCATTGTTGTGCACAGCTTTTTGTTTTTTTTTTTTTTTTTAATTCGTACAGAATCATTAAGTTTTGAGATGCAAAAACATTGCGTTAGTCTTGCTAGAACTTAGTTATATTTTGCTCTAAGTTCACTGTGTGAGCTGTGGTTTCCTCTTTGAAATGTACATCCAGCAGAATCTGATCTGCACTTCATTTTATCAGTAGAAGTAAGAATATTGAAGACTGCATGTAAAAGATTTCTACTGTGAGTGGTATTACAGTATTTGGGTTGCATCCACTTCATTATTATTTATCACAACTGGCAATGGCTTTGTGTTTGTGTAAATTTTGTATAAATTGCTTGTAAACCTATGTTCAAATTTATATGATTACAAATTTAAGCACTTTGTATTTCCTACAGGTTAGGCGTGCAGTTATGGGATTTTTTTTTTTTAATAAAAAAAGCAAAACCTATATTAAGAATAGATGAAGCTGCACTTTCTTTCTTGTATTGTCTAGTTTGGGTATGTCTGGCTGTTGCATGGCTCCACGAAGAGGCGAAAGAGCATCAAGTCTCCTTTATATGGTGATTGACCTCACTTATTTCAGGAGGTCTTAGTCACAGAGTGCCCATGTGGCCAAGATCACACTGGAGGTGACAAAGTGTATTGCTATAACTCTGCCTCAGCAGACTAACTATTCCACTTCCCTGAGAGATGAAGTACTGTGCATTATGACTTTGTTCCTTCCTATGGTCTGCACCCAAGGTCTGATCAACAGAGAGTATAGCTGGAAGTTCTAAAATAAATTAATTTTACACACACACTCAGAGCCTCTGTACTCCTTCCCTGCATTCATACAACTGAAATACTAAAACTGATTGAAGTATCCTCACAAAAGGCAAGAGTGTTAGTCTTCCTCATCATTTAAATGCATTCAGTTAATTACTGAAGTAAATAGATGAGCCTTGCATTCATTATGCTTTCATAGTAGCTTTCACGAGTTTTGCAAGACTGTGTTGCAGAATTATCTTTCAATTTTCCAGAGTTAAAAACTAAAACTTTCTAGGCAATCTCAGTGATGATTCAGTTTTCTCAAACTTGATGATTGTTTGGATTGTATAGAAGTACATAGTATGTACTTCCTGGGCAGTATTTTTCCTTTGTGATTGCTTCCTAACTGTTCTAGGGCTGTAAAAGAAGCCCGCTACAAATCATAATGGTATGTGTGAAACGGAATGGCATGTGTTGATAAAAAGCAGCAGGGTGCCATGCAAGAAATGTTACGCTGTATCATGAATTCATTTCAGCCTTAAGCCTGCCTTTTTCTTTCTTACATAATTTGTAAAGGTAAAAGTACTGTTCAACAGAGACTAACTCTGCAAAATACCTGCCTACCAAACATTGGATATAGGCGTATTTTTGATGATGAAGGTAGCTGACATCTTGTCACACACAGCTTCTGTATATAATACACTTCTTTACCAACCAAAAAGTGACATTTTGTCTAGTCAGCCAGTGCTTTGGAAAAGCGCAATACGAGTAAGAGCAATCAGCATTTTTGGCAACTATAATAATCACCATCTTTTTGTAATTACTGAGAAATCCGGGCCTAGGCAAATAACTATGCCATTTTTTCAATTACAGAATTCATAAATAAAAACCTTTCCTTTCTGCTTTTTTAAATCATCACATAATCAAAACCTAGGTATCATCTCCTGTTGTCTTCTAGCAAATGCAGCTTGGAGCCTCAGCCAAAACATGCAGTAATATCTTAATGTAGTAAATAGCGGCAGACCTGGAAGGCACTACAGTGCTGAACTGTACTTGTTGTGGCCAGAGGTTGTCGTGCTTGCTGCCAGCTCCACGCAGACTGCCTGTACCGTCATCAGGGGTTTCTGGCAGCTGTCAGTCTTTCTTTTTTTAGCGTCCTTTTTATGGTCCTGCAAATTGCTCAGCCTACATAAGTGCACAAGTAAAATCTTTTCTGTCCTTTTTTAAGAGGTGCCATAGAACTCAAGCACTAATTATGAATTTTTTTGACATGCAAATCCCAAGTGCTCCTTTGTTTAATGGGCCCAGACCATAGCGGGGGTAAATAGTTGCTGGCTGTTACATTTATTAAAAATTATGCAACTATTTCTGTTTGAAACACTAGATCAATTGGTTGATTGATTTGTCTGTTTCAGGAATTTATCTCTTGGATTTAATCTACATTGATTCTGCATATCCCGCTTCAGGCAGCATTATGGAGAATGAACAAAGATCCAATCAAATGAACAATATTCTCCGAATAATAGCTGATCTGCAAGTCTCCTGTAACTATGGTTGGTAAATCTTGTTATGCCTGTTAAGCCTAAACTAAAATTTCTTTAGTACAACATTGTGAAAGCAGGTTTCAGCCCTGTGTAAAGGCAACACGAGAGGCTAACGTTGGTAGAATTGAACACTAGTAAGTGGTGTAGCTTCCACTTCTGTGCAGTTTCAATCTTACTGGTAAATTAGGTAAATAAGCATGTATTCTAAATTGTAAGAGCTATAACAGAAGTTGTGCAGAGTTTACAGCTACATGTGGACTACAAATAACATACTGTCAGGTACAGCTATTGCATTTGGGTTATATTCTGTTTCCACCAGAGGCAGGTAGAGAGAATTATCTTAATATCTTTCCTTTCCTTTGCAGTAGATGTGATGTCTTTGGAGTGTAGAATGTGTTAATTTCATTATCATTTTATTGTTAGTATCCTGATGATACAAAACAAAATACAAATATTTCAATCTATACAACAGTTGTTAAATTGTGTGTTAAGCTTTTCTACACACCTCACTTGTCGACAAAGTGAGGAACATGAGGGGCTGCTTCTTTTTGTTAACAAGATTTTACTCTAAAATTCATTTCTGCAATTCTAGCCTGTTAGTGAAGCCTATGTCAAGAAATGTGCTGGTTTGGGGGTCTTGATGAATACTCAGCGTACTGTTGGTGACTTAGCATGACTTTTCATTGCTTAAATGTGAAAAGCTGGAAAACCTTGAGAGCAGCTGTACAATTAAATAAATTCGGAACATTTAAATGCTACAGTTTTGGGGAGTTTTGAGTAGAAAAAACCTAAATGTTAGATGTGAGAAATTAACTTGTGTATGCTTAAGTATCCAGCCCTTGTCCTTTGTTGTCGGCTTCAGTAACACAAAGTATTTAAAGGTAGGGACTAGGCATAATAATGTATGACTCTGAATAGCTAGATTATTCAGCTATCATGTTCTTAATGTGAGTTTCATTTTGTCTTTGAGTATTTCGAATGACAAAGAAACCTATTATTTCACTAACCCTTTCCTTTTTACAGTTTTGGCAGCTTCTTGCATTGCTATGCATTAATTTTGAGTGCTTCTGTTAAAGTCAGAATGAAAATTAAAATATGACCTTGAATATTCTGGAATAATGGGTGCCTTATAAACAGTTGTCTTTACGACAGCATAAAAGTTAAGTTAGATACTACAAGGAATGTTCCTGTCTGTGCACCATGCATCAAAGGATTTTTCTGTCATTCTGAACTTAGTGTCTTTCTTTCTTGGTATTCAGCATTGTAATTTTTTAGTCTCTTCACTTCATTTTCATATAAGAATCACTAACAGCCATGGCTGCAGGCTTTAATTTCCCCCAGAACAGTGAGCACAAAATTCAAGCAAGGTTTTCAGCAAATAACTCTTTTCCACTTGTGAGAAAGCATATAATAAAATCCACTAGCTTTCATGATGATGAAATGCATCTGTTTTCTTTAACAACTGAGCATCACTTTTGCTCAATCAAATCTTTTTAGAGTCAAAGTAATATTTCTGCCTGATTTATTCTTTAGGAAGGTTCAAATCCTCTGTTTCCATTAAGATAACCATAAGAACCAGGAAAAACCCTGAAAGAATAATTTTGGATGACGTGAATGTTCATCTTTTTTTTATTTCAATGCTCCACAGATCATCTTACAACACTGCCCCATGTGCAAAAGTATTTGAAGTCTGTCCGTTACATTGAAGAACTTCAGAAATTTGTAGAAGATGACAATTATAAGTAAGTACTATTCTTCAGGTTTTGGGGAATTTAATGGAAAGTTCACTTGGCTGTTAGTTTGATTAAGAGTTGAACAAAAAGCCATTGGCTGAAGATGTTTTGGGGTTTGTCTGGTGTTCTTAATATTTTATTAATAGAGCTGATAATACCAGGATGCCTGAGTAAAATCGAGAATGACAGCCTTCCTTTATGACTCTAACCAGATTTCCAAAATTAAATATCTTTGTAAAAGTTAAAAGCAGATGAAAATCTAGTCTTTATTCTTGTGGTGCTTGTATTCTGGGAATTTGTTCAGGAATCCTAAAGCCATCTCCAAGATGTCCAGGGTTGACTCTATGCTATTGGAAATAATACATTAAAAACATCTTCCAATTTCAAATTACTATTTTTAATAATCTCATACTTAAGATATAAACCTGACAATTTGGGGGGTTTAAGCATGTCAAAGCAATGCTTACAAAAGAGGTGGAGAAGAGCTAACCCACACAATGCTGTGAAATACACACCATAGAGCACATTGGTCATTATGTGAATGTGCTGCAGTTAAAGGAGGTGATAATCCCTGGCTAATAATTCTGAAAGAACTTAAATCATAGGTCTAGCAGCCAAGGTTTTAAATAACTCAACCAAGGTAGATTTAATGCTATAAAATTAGCTATTGACAAATATAGTACCTCTATTTAGGTGAACAGAATTAAAAGTATTCAAGGCAACCAGATGTTCAATAATACGATGGTAGTATGAAAGATTTTAGAATATGTTTTGGAGAGCAAGGTTGCTAATGAACTTCTTTAAAACCAGTCTTGTTACCAGTTTTATTAAATACTTCAGTTAAGAACTTTGTCTCAGAATTTGTATCTATGTAGACCATACGTTAATAAAAGTGTTGCAAGGGTTCATCAAAGTAGAAGATGATTTGGATATCACAAAGGAAGAATCAGATGGCCTGATGACTAAAATGATAGTGATACAAAAATAAAAATGTTACGTATTTATTCTAACAGTAATTTATGGTGTTGATCAGTAGATGTCTGTCAGAAGTAAGATACAGGCGTGAAAAGACAAATTCATCCCTACTCCCTATCAAATATAGTGTTTCTATAAAAAATTAAATTTTTAATACTGGTTCAAAAAGGAGCTGGTGAGACCTTGTGTGGAGTACTGTACGCAATTCTGGCCACCCATGCTTAGAGTGGGTTTAAAAAATTGCTGGTGCCGTCAGGTGAATAAAGTCTGTTTCATAACACCAGACTTAAAGAACTATGTTTGGTTTTAGCCTAGAAGACGAGAAGTTTAGGTAATAGAATCACTACGTATAAACACAATTGGGAGAAAATAGGGAGGGTAAAGAGCAATTTAAACTAAATTGTAATGGTAGCACAAGGATAAATGAATACAAAAATTTAGAAGCTAAATGTTGAAATATGGTTCCTAACCATCAGAGTAATGGAATTTTGCAACGGCTTCTTAATCGGAGTAGTGAGACAAATAGTTAAATAATTTTTAAGTTGAAACTTGATCAATTAATGAAGTGAAGGCTACCAGTTAGTGTTTGTGAAAAGAAAAGAGCAGATTCAGTGAATCAGAAGACTGTGTGTTACCAGTGTGGGGTCATGTACATATGAGCATAAAGAATGACCTACCGTAACCATTCTACATCTCTCTGCAATTATAGCTGATATTGCTGGCATACAGATGGAAAATCCTACTGAGACAGTTCAGGAAAAAAAGGTGTCACCATAACAGAGACAAAAAACCCACATGTTTGAGCACAGCATGAGTCAAGCAATTTGTCTTTTCTCTTCGATTTTGAACATAACTGCAGTTGGTGATAACTCCAGCTGCCAAAGCTGTTCCACTTGGCTCTGGTTCAGGCCACTGTGCATACAGTACTGTTCCTCAGCCAAATCTGTCGATACGAATTCTTGTGATAAATGTGTGTGGAACTTTGCTTTTCCTGAAAGAATAATTCTAAAAGTAAAACCATCCAGGCAAGGTATTCTTTTGGAACTTCTCCGAGTATTATCAGGACAAACTTCAAATACAGAGAAAACGTCCAAAATTTGTCCCCTTGCTTAGGGTAAACTTCAGCAAAAGAAGCTGAACCAGCATTGGGTAGTTCACTGCAAAAGATCATACTTGGCTGTGGTTTGACAGGTTTGTGCTTTTGTGTCTGGTTGATCACAGATACTAAGAATAGTGATGTTTCTGTAGGAAAATTATTCGGGGAAGAAAGAATGTTTGTATGATGTTTTCGTAGCAAAATTTATCTGCTTCGTGGAATTAGAATTCCTGCCAGAGTACTGATGATAGAATGCGCGTGTTCTTTCTTTTCTCAGTCTCATGACTTTGTATATGTTTCACAAATAGAGATGCATTATGCAACAAATGCACATTGAACATGAGCATTGCACACAGCCTTTTGAAGAGGCAGTCCAAGACTTGTTGTAAGGGTAGTCTGAGATTTAAATCTCACTGTTAAGATTATCTAATGGTCATTATTTATTAATTTCCCACATACTTCCATGCTTCATTAAAGTCACAAACATAGAGCAAAATTAAACTGAGTAGTAATTGGTAAAGGTGAAGAATTGTAGTTAGTATAGGCTTTACAGCCCCTGGATTGGATTCAAGAAACTGGTCATGTTGCTTAATTTGATTTTTAGATGGAGTTTCCTGATGATGCGTGAATGTTAACATTATATATATAATAGCTTTCATGAACTGTAATATCTTAGGAAAAATAGATTAAACAAGTGGTTTCTATAATTATATGATACTATAACATAATATTTGGGAAAACTACAAGTCATGTGTAATTCCAGTTTAAATTTGAAAATCAAACTTTAGCAGCAGCCTTGCTAATAATGCTGGAAAGTATTTGATGTATCTTAAAGATCATTTAGTACTTTTTCTTGTGATTTAGTTATTTGTGAGAATATTTCAATCAAATCTAGCAGTTTTCTTTCTAGGCTTCACTATGGCAAGGAAAAACTGGTCTGAAGTCACAGAAGATATTAGAAAGAGGGAAAGATTTGATTCTTAGCAAAGTACAGTTGCTGCAGTTTATACACCTTGGAGAACTTTGACCTTTTTTGACCATGTTTGTTTCATCAGGATAAAGCTTTAAATTAAAGTCTGTATTCATCAAAACACATCACAACTACCCTTAAAGAGAACTCTCATTCCTCTTCCATCTTTGTATTTGATAAGAAGTTCTTGGATTTTGTTTCGAATATTTGATTTCACATTTTCCGCTCAGTTTTCCCTAATGGATCTTCAGTTTCATAGCATTTTCTGGTCCCATGCCAGAAGAAACTGTAAGCCTTAAAAAGGCAAAGAGTGCTAAGTTTTGTTATAGTGGGAAAGAATCTCCTCTCTCTTTCTCTTTCCCGTGACCGTTCTTTTTGAGCCAGGGACAGCATTAGTGTACGCTGAGGAGATGTATGCTTGACCTTTTTCTGGGAGAACAGAACTATCTCAGTACCAGGCTGTCAGGGAGAGAAGCTTAGATGGTTGCCCTAAAATGTTTTGGCAGGATCCCAACACAACGTTGTGCCAAATGAGAACTTCAGTTACACTGAAAAGGAAAATTTGGCAGCCACTTTATATAAACAAAGCTTTTCTCTACAATTTTTTGTGCCAGTCCAATTGCTTGCTTTAGATTCGTGCTTGTCAGCAAGTAGGACCACTCCAGAAAACCCCTGACAATGATGTCATATCCTAAAAATAATAGATCTTTCTTGCTCAGCCCCATCTACTGTTCTCTGCAGAAGCTGAGAAATAATATTTGCTAGTTACAAGACCAAGGGGACAAAAATAGGACCTAAAGCATCAGTATTCCTTCCAGTTGTACCCAAAATGTATTGCTAATCATTGTTATCTCAGGGCATCACTGGCAGCCGGTGGATTTCAGAGATACCATGATGCAGCTGCTGCAGGATCTTCTTCCTCCTCCAGGAGTGTAAGAAGTGATCTGAGGAGAGTGCTTGTCCCCAGGTAATGCAGTTTTTCCCTGAGCTGGACAGTGCTATCCAAACATGGTGGCACCATGCCACGTCCTTTCCTGACCTGCCACGCCTTGCAGTGGTTCCAAAACAATTTTTTTGCTGACCTTTTGGTATCATTAGGTCAGGCCTGGTATTCTCCTCAATTGTTCTTGGTCTAAATTGGCCTTAGTATTCTCCACAGTTGTTCTTTGAGTAAAGTCAGTTTGAAGACTATTGTTTGTATTACAGTGTTATCTGAACAGGACCATCAGGATTGGAATCCCATTATGTAGACTGCTATCTATACATATAATTCAGTTCTTCAGAGCATATTAGGCAAGACACTGATAATCCAATTTACTAGTAAAACGATTTACAGAAAAACCAGTTCAAATTTAGATTCAGATAGGCAGGATGCTATGGGAAAGCATCCCAGAGAAATTAATAGGCAATTAAAACATTATACTGACTCCTAACAATGATGGCACTATAAAAGTGCCAGCTGCACCATATTGGTTTTAGCCTTATGATAACAGGAACTGTACGGCAGGTGCTTAAATTATAAGAACTTATAGCAGTGAACCTTGGCCACAGTCCATCTTAAATGGGCCTCCCAGGCAGCTATATTCCCTGGACCTTTTCCAGGAAGATTTGTTGTCAATGGCAGGGGTAGGGGGAAACCTTCACTGTTAGCCTGAGATTTCTAGTGATCCAGTGGCCATATGGATCAATAGCTATAGTTGTGACTTGGCTGCCTCTTCCACAGGACATTCTCGGGGACAGTGAAGCTTCCAGAAACTGTTGGACCTACTGTTTAAGTGCTACACAGGCAGCCCAAAATGTTTCAGATGTGTCAGACCCATTTTGCTTCATACACAAATACTGGTCAGAAATGCCCTGAGTGACAGCTTTGAAGACTGCACTGCTTTATTGCAACTTAGACCTTCCTTGTCTCAAGAAAGATGAGTAAGTTTTGTTCAGCCTCCTCACGGAGCAGCTACATTTCTTGTTCATGTAAGGCTACTCTGTCTTCATTCACTTGCTTAATATTAGGGGAATTGAGTAAAAGTAGCTTTACTGTCCTAGCAGTAGTTTTGTCCTGTACTGGAGAGCATACTCCCGTGAAACAGAACTATGTTCAAGACTGGCTACCTCCCATGAAACAGAACTATGTTTAAGACTGGCTACCTATTTTTTCTGCATTATGTTAGGTTCCTCTTTTCCTACTTATCAGGAAGGTTACTCTTAAATGAGCTATATGGTGGCAATCAGGAGAAGAGTGTTATTTAAGACTAGGTTGGGATAAAGGTCCAGCTTACTTTACAGAGCCTCCCAGCCCTAACATGTTCCAGAAGACATTCTGAGTATCAGGCTTTAAAAAAAAAAAGATACTGTTTATGTCATCTTTTTAGTATCCAAGATCAAAGTCTTCACATACTCTCGCTATGCCTTGTTCTTTAAAAGCTTTGTCTTAATTCCCAGAGGTAAATTGATGGTTTGTTTACTCAGTAAATCTCTATGCTGACTTTTTTTTCCTAGAGATTTTGCTTCTAGTTTTTATTTCACCTTAGATTATTAATACTAACTCCTCAGTTTTGGAATTTCAGTTTCTAATGGGCAGTTTCTGAGGTTGATATCTAGGATTTATCCTGGCATGTGTCTCAGCTAAACTCTTGCTGTATAATTTTGGAATGTTGAAATTTCATACATCAGCACTTAGACCTTGCACTAAGACTAGGCTTCCTCACCATGGTAAAGCAAAGATTTTGTTTTTTAAAAGAATTGCTGAAAAAAAAAAATTCTAACAGTGCGGTGACATTGGATGAATATAGTGACTTACGAATTTCTGATCATACACAGGTGCAAACACAAAAAAAGAGAATGTCTTCATGAGTTATGAGTGGTTTATTAGGTATGCTGGAACAAAGGTAGTTTTTTACTTGTAGTAATACTAGTGAATATCATTGGGGACAGTGAGCTGTGAGAATATAATTTGGTATGTGATGGATATGAATGATGAATGGTGGTTGTAAGCACATCAGGTGTCAAAGTCTGCACAGACCTACTGATAGTATCACGCTAAGCCTCTGAAGGGCCAAAGATTCTGACTCTGTGAGTGCTATTTGGGCGACATTGCTCATGCTGCTGGCATAACTATATGCACATGTAGCAAGGTGAGAGCAGATGAGCATGCGTGTGCATGCATGTAACCTGTGCTTCTCAGCAGAAAATGCAGTGTCAGAGGAATTGCAAAAATGAATTTGGGTGGTGACAAACAAGCCAAGACTGGTTGAAACTGTACTGACTGCCAGTATCTTTTCTTTGAAATAAAAATGTTTTTGTTTCCAGCCTTCTGCGGGAGAGGGGGAGGAGGAGAGAAGGTGGTCCAGGAATGACATCTCATGTCAGAATATATTCACTTTTCTCACAGTTTATTTTAAGTATTTTGTTAAACATGTCAGCATGAGTATTTTATATCTACCAAACCTCAAATTTAGGCTCCTATTTATTTGTTGTTCTTTTAATAAATCCTGTATTTTCCTAAGTTGAATAGCTAAATTGCATTTTTTTTATTTTCAAAACATTGCAGAATTCTGGCATTGTTGAAGTCAACGACCAAACTGTCAGAGACTTAGCAAGGGCAAAGAGTTCAGAGTGTACTTTAACATAACCAAACAGATAAACAACATTATCTAACTTCACATTTTCTAGAGAGATGACCAGTGAAGAGTGATGTAATCTCATTTTATGTCACTGAAGGTTCACTTGTTGCTCTGTCAGTGAACTTTTAAGAGCAGCACACACCATGGGTGCTTTCTAGATTGTATAATGATACCATGCCTCTTTCTAAAACCTTGTTAAAACCATAAAGGCGTCAGGTCTTTATGGTTTTATCTTTCTGCTGTTATCTTCCCCTTTTCTTCTTTACAAGAATATTTTTAAACAGAAAGAAAGAAACAGTATAGCACAAGTAGTTGCATGGACGTTGATCTTACTTTTGTCAGATGTTCTGGTCACTAAAGAAGGTATAAGAATGTTCTTGCCTTAAATCTGATAGCAGGTCATGGCACTTCCCATTATGTACATATTCATAGGCAGTATTTCACCTGTGCTGTTTCTCAAACATGTAAGTCTTGGAGCTTGTTATGTAGTAAGCTAATAAAGTTGATACAAAATGTGAAGTTGGACAAGTGATTTGTGGCCTCCTCAGGTATATGAGGTAGTCCTGCCATAATTGCTCTGAAAAATACCTGATTCTGTAAATAGTTACCTGAAATGATAGACTGGACATGTTTAATGAGCACAATTCAGTTCAGCACGCTTAAGAACCGGAGTCTAGTCTGTAATCCTTACATATAGATTTAAATTCATTTTAGTCTAACAAAGCAAGAAATTTTCAGGAGGATTGCATTACAAATCACATCATTGTAAAAGGGAGAAGCTGTTTGCTTACATGGACTGAATTGCAGTCATATCTTTTTGCAATGGGCCTATTAGACAGATGTTTCCACAGTGACCGAATAAATTGTGGCTGTTGCCACAGGGGACTAATAAAACTGAGTAACTTATTTGTTAACAGGATAAGGAAAGAACATCAGAGAGGAGTTCCTCAAAGCTGACAAACTAAATCATGCAGTTATCAAGTGTGGGGAAGGATAGGCAGCAGCTCCCTTGTACAGACAGAAATAGAAGAAAGAAATTAGCAATTGTGGAACAGTGACAGGTTAGCAGGGGAAGGGTTGTCTGCTTCTGTTGGAGAACTACTGTTATGTGAAACAAGTTGAAATGAGTGTTCTGTTTTGCATAAGGATTTTGGTTCGTCAAATATGAGCTAACCCAGTATAATGAGCTTAATACCCAAGTTTCTCAATATCTGTAAATAGCACAGTTCTGCAGGAGATTCTTAAACAAAAAAAAATGTATAGCTTTCTGCACAAAAATCAAGCTCACAGCATGGGTACAATAAACCTCTAATATCGTGGGGAACAGATCAGCCTTAAAAATGAACAAGAGTAACTACTGTGCAAGGGATGCAATTGGAACATTTCTACAGGCATGGAAGATAAATTCACAACAGGGCCCTTTTTACAGGGAACAACTTCATTAAGGTTTTCTGCCATTTTTCCATACCGAAAGGAATTCCCATATGATCAACATTTGAGTCGTGCACTGAGTTATATTATTGTGACCTTCTCATTGTCAGCTTCTAGGAGAGGCATGTTGCCACTTCCTGGTCACGGAAATCATGTTGACAGAAAGAAAAGGTAGTCTGGAAAGGAATGATTCATTACCTACTTGAAATACATTACTTTGGATAGGTAAAAGAATCTAGTACTATCAGAAGAATAGAAATTCTGAAACATGAAAAGGGACCATAGGTTTGTTAAGTAACTTCACACTAAAACATAGTTGACAATGTTTGAATACTGTGGAGAATGGACTGGAAGGTATTCCCTGTAAAACTGTGTATGTGGAAGACGAAGGTGTAAGGAAAGTGATAGTTAAGCCATATGTGATATTTTCAAATGCTTTCATAGGTTGCCCCACACACACCCCTTTTCATGTTTTTATTTAAAGTTAAAAAGACTTTCACTGGTGTTTGTATACAGTGGACTACAGCAGTGTAGCTTGAAACTTTCACAACTTTTTTGCATGTTTAATGCTGTGCAATGACAGCAGTTATTTCTTTTGGTTTTATGCCTATTCCATTAAAATTTACGTAACGTTGTAGTCCTCCATACTTTTTTGTCACACTGGTACAGAACAAAGGACCCATGATTGTCAAGTTAAGAGTGCATAAGCTTGAGGGGTGGCAGAAGTCATATGCTCTGGAAGATCAAGATGTGTTGGAGTGCTAAGATAAGGCAACAGTGAGTGCATCATAAAACACATGGAGTGAGGCAGAGGGGCGTATAATATAACTTCTAATTGTCTTCTTTTACTATTAAGTGTTGGTCATTTTACCCACTTATGCTCCTTTTCTATAAGTCATACTAACTAATATTTCTAAATAGCTATTTCTGAGGGCACATTTCCACATGATAACAGAATAAATTCACTTTTCATGTACAGAGGGAATAAAATGTTTGCTGTTAGGTTTGTATCTAAATTTACTAACTTTTGGAGGGTTTTTTTCATGTGAAAGAGTATATGAATTTACATTTTTACACTGATAGGGAGTATAAAATACCAATTTCCATTTCTATTTTCATAGACTTCCCTCACAGTTTCTTATCAAACAGGTAGTGATTTACTTAAAAAAATTTATTGTTTTGTTACATAACAAAATAAATAACTACACCTCCAACAAAGTAGAATTCCTGCTTACCACTGCCAAAATAATTACTTTCTTCAGTTTCTTTCAACTTCTATTGAGAAATTTTTTTTGTTAATTTCTCTAAAAACTTGTTTTTCCAGATTGTCATTAAGAATTGAGCCAGGTAACAGCTCTCCTCGACTGGTTTCCTCCAAAGAAGATCTTGCAGGTATAAAACTTCATTTGAAAATTTGAGTAAGGAAATAATTTTAATTACAGAAATCCTCCACTGAAGTGTATGGGAAGTATGGGAAAACCCATTTTATATCAGAGGGGTTTTGGAGGAATTGATCAGTATATGGGCTTTTGTTGCAATTACAGAATTATCTTGTAAGGGCTCTCAGAGAACTGATCCCTTTCCGTGCATATGCCCAGTTTCAGAACATCCTTGGTCCAGAACACCACCTCTCTGATAGTTGTAAAAGATCTGAATTTTATTGCAAATTTCTGCATAGCCAGCTTGTACTTGGGTTAGCACTGTCCTTTGTCTTAAATAGTTTTCTTCCTCTATGATAGTCACCCTTGGAGGCTCTTACAGTAACAAATTATATCCCACATATCAAGATGGATTTCACATATATCAGCATTCATTTGACTAGGCAAAACAAATCCGTTGATCTTAAATGAATGAAAAAATCTGACTTCAGAAGTAAGACTTAATTTGGAGAGATTGTAGAGGAGCGATGTACTGTTATTTGGCTTTCTGGGTAACAGGTTTACCTGGATGGCAGAGAGGAGCATTTTTAAGATTTGTTTGATTTGTTAGTAGGGTACACATTTTTAATAGGTAGCATGAAACCTATTGGACTTTCCTCTGCTGAGATTAAAAACCCAGCTAAAGCACATGTATTGGCTTTGTGTGGCAAGGTTTTGGTAGCGGGGGGGGTTACAGGGGTGGCTTCTGTAAGAAGCTGCTGGAAGCTTCCTCTGTGTCCGACAAAGCCAATGCCAGCCGCCTCTAAGACGGACCCGCTGCCGGCCAAGGCCAAGCCAATCAGCGATAGTGGTAACGCCTCTGGGAGAACATTTTTAAGAAGGAAAAAAAGTTGCGGGACAGACAGAAACAGCAGCTGGAGAGAGGAGTGAAAACATGTAAGAGAAACAACCCTGCAGACCCCCAGGTCAGTGAAGAAGGAGGGGAGGAGATGCTCCAGGTGCCCGAGCAGAGATTCCCCTGCACCCCATGGGGAAGACCCTGGTGAGGCACACTGTCCCCCTGCAGCCCATGGAGGTCCACGGTGGAGCAGATCTCCACCTGCAGCCCATGGAGGACCCCACACCAGAGCAGGTGGGTGCCCGAAGGAGGCTGTGACCCCGTGGGAAGCCC